>APFE030106135.1:14644-36239 GCA_000404065.3 Pinus taeda | reverse complement strand
CTTTTGATGATTCTTGATCCTTTTCTTCCTCCTCTTCATACTCTATGTAAAATAATTTCTTCTCAACACACTTATGACCTTTAGTGCATTTGTAATCACAATTGTAACAAAGCCCTTTTTCTCTTTTTTCTTCCAATTGTTGTGGTGTAACCCTTGTAGGTTGTGGAAGGCTAGGAGAAACAACACTTCCATCTTTATAGTTGTGAGTGGTAGACTTCCTTGTTGCCATAATTTTACTTTCCATTATGTAACAAGCCCTTTTACTCTTTCCAATTGTTGTGGCGTTGCTCTAAATAAGGTGTTGCTCTTTGTATCCTCATAATGAGCTATCATTTCCTCCGTGAAAATTGACCACGTAACAAGTTGTTTATGAGAACAAAGTCCTTTATACCATAAAAATTGATCCGGTTCTAAATATGAAGATGCAATACATACCTTTTGTAACAGTGGTACACCATATAGATCAAAATATTGCTCCATCAGAAGTATCCAATTTACTGGGTCCTTGCCATCAAACTTCCTCATATCGCCTTTTCTTGATTTTAGGAGCTTGATCTTGAAATGACTATAACTCTATAATTTCGGTTCTTCCAGTTCTAAAATTGTGACCTGCAGTAGCCCTATGCGTTCTCTTTCCAATGCCACCATCTGATCCAAATTGGATTCTCCAAGGAAGAGTTATGCCAAATCTCCCACAATGACCTGATTATAAACTAGTTCAGTAGAGCAAACTTGTACAACGTGCCACGTGTCACTGCTTCGACCTTTGGCTCTGAAAAATATATACAAGAAACTACAGTTCGTCCTCTTTCTGTACCTTCTTACGAAATTTCAATCCGATGCTCGGAGAGAAAGTTATGACGATTTTCCCCTGGTCACCTGTTTGGAATGTAATTCAGGAGTCTGCAAAAAGACCAACTTCCTCATATTATATCTCTACAAATATAGCGTTAAAAGCTCTAAAATTTGGACCCAAGGTTCAGTGCGATGTCATCTCAAATGGGTTTTTTTTCGCTTCTAAAACATCGTAGAAAAAAAGTTATAGCGAAAATGCCACAATGACCTATTTGGAGCAGTGAAACCCTAGAATCCAAAGCTCTGATACCAAATGTTATGAAACCAGCTCACAAAAAGATAGAAAAGATAGATTAAATCCTTAGAAATAATCCTCTTCGAGGGGGAAACCTCCTTTACATTACAAAAATGAACAATTCTTGGATGATCCAAATGAAAATACCTCCTTTCTATATATAGGATTCTAAGGGATCATAATGTAATCAGAGCCGACATAACAATAATAATTTAAGGGTACAATAATAACAATAGTGGGCTTCTATGGGGCACAATAGTAACAATATGGGGAATACATGGGTACAATAATATAATAAGGGGTTTGTACTAATAACAATAAGGGGTTACACTAGTAGTATAGGGGCCTAACACATTAACGCTGATTCAATTGAGAAAATGTTTGCAGGCCCCTACCACTATACCAACTCATCCTTTTTCCCATCAAAGCCTGATAGAAGCTTATAACGAACTGTACTTTACCAAGAGATTCCACACCCTGGAACTATTTTTAGCAATTGGTAGTCCTTCACCAAAGAGAAATCCCCCTTATGATTCATCTATGTTTCCTCATAGAACCAGGCATATTACTACTATGTTGTCCTATTTGCTTGGTTATCACTTTGATCAGTCTGTCAATGAAGCCATCCTTGGTTTCTTATCCATGTTTTCTTCTGATTCTAAGCCTACTATTATTTATGATTTCAGTCATTTCATAGCTGAAACCATACATGAACAGTTTGTCAAATTTAACATTGAAGAAGTATTCAAGTATGCTTTAGTATTTGTGTATCTTTTTATATATTTTCAGGGAGACAAATTCCCATTTCCTTTGCAAAAACTTGATGAAGAAGGACAACAATAGTCAGTGATTTTCTGGACTTCAATGGGGATGAAGAAGGAAGAAGAATTCACATAAAAGCAGTTCATAGAACTATTTATTCATCCAGCCCTCAGCCTTACGAGAAATACTCCATTACCAAATATTAGTGAGGAGAATGTCAAAGAACTTTAGTTCATAGATCAAGCTGCAACAGGAGATTGGTATTGCTACCAAAACTACACAGAAATCAGGGTTTTTGGCTGTGAGCTTCCACCCGACAAACTGCCAAAGTACCTCCCTGTTAGAATCTTTGCACGGAGTACTTGAGGCAAAGATTGAATGCAGATGAAGTACATTTTGTAGCTGCAAAAAAGAAATCACAATTTAATCTCAAAGCTCAAGTTGGTCCCTTCATTTGTAATACTAGGGCAGCAGGGGAGGAAGAAGATAAGTTGTTAAAAGAACTAAAAATTGCTCTCATCTTCTCTTGGTCATATGACCCATTGAGAATCATCTCCAAACTCGGGGTGGAAAATAAGTTCACACCATATCATCATACAACTAGGCCTGAGATAGAACAGTTCAAGAATCAGTTGGAATGGACAGAGAATACCCTCGAGGAGGCTGAGGAACAGGTAGTATCTACATTAAATATGCAAACTCCAATTGTACAGGAAAAGATAACCAAGAGACGGAGGGAAGAACAATCTTCACCTGCAATAGAGGAAACAAGTCAAGGCCTCAAAGTCTTTCACAGGAAAAATAAATAAAGGGTCTCTATGAATACTGATTCACAGTCTAGTGAACAGTCTATATAATATCCAACTCAATCTACCACTTCTCATGAACATCAAATAGTCCAAATTGTTGGAGGCATTCCAGAGAATAAGGAGGAAGACATCTTCTATGTCTTTAGTGAAATCAAAAGAAAGAATGAAGAATTGAAGTTGAATACTTACACCCAGTTCTGGAAGCATTCTTCCACCTGCAGCAGGGCTTCTTTCAGTCTTCGACTCTGAGAAGGGGAAGATGCAAATGGCTTTCTTGCAGGCCCAAGTTCCTCAGCCCATGACTGTAGCACAATGCCAAAAACACACTTCTTTTGAGTATAATGTCAAAGATGTGCATCCAATTGATCAAATTGAGATGCACAAACAAACTAGACAGATGATTGCTTCAACCTTAACAAACACTGCTATGAGTTTGTCAAAAATGCAAGTTACATTGGCCAACATTTAGTCACAATTAAAGTTGGAGAAGGTCTCCTCATTAGCAAAGGATACCAAGATTCAATCCTTGGAAAAACTAGTGCTAAGGATGGGATATGATCCCTCAAACATAAATGTTGTAGAGGAGCTCATTAAGAAAAATAACACTGAGTTTGCAGCATTAAAGAAACAACTAAAACTACCAACATCTGAGGATCCAATGGCCAAAGAAATCAAGGAGATAGACTCAAAAGTCAGATATGATGAAGCTCGTCATAGAATAGAATTTGCAAATAAAAGAAATGGAGGAGCAGAAGGAGAAATTGGTTAAGGAGAAGGAGGAAGCTATCAGGAACATTCAAACTTCAGTGGATATAGTCTCTCTTATAGCAGTTCCCATCACCAAAGTTTCTACTTTAGCCACTACATCAGCAACAGGTACAACAAAAGGAGATGAACAACATATTGAAGTTGTTCAGAACCTGTCTATCTAGACAGGAGAAATAAATAAACTAAAGGATGAACTCAAAGAATTATGGCTTATGAAGTCTATATCAAACAGTTCACTTACAACTGAAGCAAACAGACTCAAAGGCAAAGTGGAAAGGTTACAGAGAGAACTCACAGATTCCTTCATAGGAAACAAATTGGGTTTAGCAAAAGAAATTCTGTGGGTAGAAATCACAGAAGCAATCAATGAGATTTGGCCCTCCATTAAGATAATATTCAATTAGAAAGATCTCTTGGAAAAAGCTCAATAAGCAGTGGAAACCATAACTAAGCAACTGGAGGATATGCTAGAGACCGCCTTTGATATAATCAAATTTCTAAATTCCAAGGATGACTATGAGCTTGAGGAATTAAGAATAGCAACATAACTACAACGATATTAGAGGTAAAGAAGATTATCACTAGGAAAAATCTCACCCTTCAGCTACAAGAAAAGTGCAGCAATGTTAACAACATAGTTCAGAGATTTTTCAACAAGATTGAACCTTTGGTCAACAAAGGATTACCTTCTATGATGGTTATTAATGATAAATTAATGCCAATTGATGATTATGTCAAGAAGTTAACAGAGGTGGGCACCCATGCAGCTTCAGTCGCCAATATCAAAGGATCAACAACACCAGCCATCATAGTAAAAACACTTAGGGATTCTTTCTTCATCCTAGATGAAATCAAGCATATATTTTTGTAAAACCTACTTTTACTAAATACACCGAGATGGATGAAATCTACATGAGGGTAACAAAGATTTCTATCCTAAATAAGAAGCGTTGGGAAGAATTAATAGATTTACTTGATTAAGGATAATTGAACAACATTCAGTTTTGAGGCGATAGTCAGCCAACTTCAACCACTTTTCAACTTTTTCAGTAATAGTCATCAAATAGCACAACACCAAAATAGTGCCAGATCATTAGACAATTTTATTTTTTATTGTGTAAATAATATTTTTTTGTAAAAGCAGTTTAGGATATTTTTCCTCCTACTGTTGTATAAATAACTCCCTTCACGAATTATTAAGAGCTGCACCCTTGAATAAGCATTTCTAGAAATATGATGTAATTAATCTTTCTGGATCATTAATACGAAGCAAAGGGTTCTGAATTCTATTTTGCACAGTTTGTGTTTCCTGTAAGTTTTTCCAATGTCATTCATTATGTTTTTTCTTCATATACTTGTGCCTTGCAGAGATAACTAGGTAGTAATAATTGTATTTCAATCTATTCCTATAAGCTTCTGAAGTGAAAATCTATAAAGAGAATGAATTAATGGACTGTTTGTTTAATTAATTCCCTCAAAATCAATAAATCATCAACATCCTTTGTAAGTTCATGTGTATTTTCTCAAACCTTTAAACATAGTTTAAAGGTTTTCATACTTATGATTATTTAGCTTTCAATTTGAAAATTGTGGCAATCATATTACTTTTCTGTTTCTGCTCATCATCATAAAAGCTATTTCACTGTGTAAATATTTATAGCAGTCCTCTGCTGAGATATTGATATTATTCAAGAGGTTATGTACATCAGTTATATATTTGTTTCATCCATTGGTCTCCCAAATTAAAACAGAACCCCCAAAACAATTATCTTAGATGCTCTGGCATAATAACTGACCATTATTATCTCAGAGATACAACATCAAACTGGCACCGCTTCCGGGGACTCGAATTTCATTAATTTTTCCTAGGGAAACGATATGTATTATATTCCTTTAAGGTGATTAAAGGTCTAGAAAGGTTAAAATCCTTCACCTGGCGACTCACTCTCCCAAACTGGCACCTTTTAAGCACAACAAATCTCGTTCAGAGGCTGACTTAGTTAATCCTCTGTCAGACCCTGAAAAAATTCTAAAAAAAAGCTAGTTCTAAAAGGGGACATCAACCCTCTCCTTCTTCCTCTTCAATCTTGTAGTCTGAAGATTTAGCATCATTTGATCCTTATAGTAACATTCCATACAATCCAGATTACTCCCACCTATCACCTAGGGTTGCTGAACTCTTAAACAGGGGAGTTGATTTTAAATCAACATTCCTTATTCATTCATTTGAATCTCATCCAGAACCCTCACTTTTGGACAACCTGAAGCTTCTACTTATGAACAACTTGAAGAGACTGTATCTGCGTATTCAAATCCACTCTTTGAAACAAAGGAGGGTATTCATCCACAGGTCCAAAAGATAGTTCTTAAGACTCCTTTGAAATCATTCAGGAGATACCCTCCTTCTTCACCTCCTCAATTACCTTTTTCTACCCCTTCTTCGTCTTCTTCAACTTCTTCATCCACACAAACACCACATACACCACCTCCTACTATGGCTTTCTGACCTATTGTATAGGCTAGATATGAAGCTTTAGTCTTACCTCCTAATCTCGATGCATTCCCAGCTGGATACTTGAAATACCTTCCTAGGTATAATGGAGAAACCGGTCCCTCTGCTGAGGACCATCTTCAGGCCTTTTTAGACTTTGCAGATAACATGAATATTGAACAAGAAAATGTTTACATGAGGTTGTTTGTACAATCACTTGAAGGAAATGTAAGAATTTGGTCTAGGCAGTTACCTGCAAATTCCATTAGAAATTGGGAAGAACTTACAAACATATTTTAAAACTAGTGAGGTGTGAAAAAACATCCTCTTTACTTTCTCATTGAGTTTGATGAACTTAAAATAAATTTTGGTGAACTTGTATCAGACTTTATCAAAATATTCAATAAGCTTTATCATAAAATGCCCTCTGATTGTAAACCACCTGTAGCAGCAGCAAAGTCTAGATTTTCTAAAGCCTTTAATGATGATTTTGTTGTTATGCTGAGAGAGAGAACTTCTAGAACTCTTGAAGATATGCAAACAAATGTTATTGAGGTAGAAGCAAATAGGGCGGCTTCAACTTCTTTGAAAGCTAAAGAGGAAAAGGCCTAAAGAAAACTCAAACCAACACTAGAGGCTTCTAGTTCCTCTAAGACTAAAATTGAAGATTCTAAAATAGATGAAGTAACTTCTCTTCCTAGAAATCTATCTAATAGAATTTCCAAGATTGAGACTCAACCTAGGACAATTCAACAAACAGTTACCAGACCCCAAAATCAAAATCAAGGTTAGTATAAAAGAAATCCACAATTACAAATTCTTCAGAGACCTAGTAATGATCAGCAGATTCCCACTCCTTTGTTGATAGATGATCAACAACCTGATGATAATACTATGACCATCATTGAAGATATAAATAATATGGATACTTCCTCTAATCAAACAATGATTGATCCTCTTACAAAACAAAATCAGGTTCAGGAAGATCAAGAATCTTCACAAGTTTATAAATACCATGCCTTCTCTGAATTTTTAATTGCAGAGTTGAACAAAAGATATGACCTTAGGCCTAGACCTAGCCCTAGAAGACCTCCTAAGGAAACTCCAGTAATTGAACCTCATGCCAAAACTATTGAAACTCAAACAACTTTTATTTGACCATTAGATCAGTCAATTGATACTCCTCAAAATGACAAAAATGCTTTGACTACATTTAATGTTGAAAAAGAGTTAGAAAGAGTTAAAATCCCAATTCCTCTTTCAGAACTTTCTAAAAAACCTGGGTATAAAAATCAGGTCTCCAAATGGATACAAAATACCTCGGTTGATGCTGAAGGTGATATCATCAGTCTGCAAGATGAAAAACCAACAGTTGTTTTTGGCCCTAGCTCAGATATGATAGATGAAATAGTGCCTCATTTCTATGTAACTCTTAAGACAAATGATTCCATGTTGTATAATTGTATGCTTGATTCTGAAGCATCACATAACCTCATGACAAAAACTATCATGGATCATTTGAAACTTGACATAACTAGATCCTATCATGACTTGTACACCTTTGATTCTAAAAGGGTTCCTTACTTAGGATTGATTAAGGATTTAGTAGTCACCCTTGCCCAAATCCCCGTGAAAAGTGTAGTACTTGATATAGTTGTC
This sequence comes from Pinus taeda, assembly GCA_000404065.3. Classification (NCBI taxonomy): domain Eukaryota; kingdom Viridiplantae; phylum Streptophyta; class Pinopsida; order Pinales; family Pinaceae; genus Pinus; species Pinus taeda. Next base: position 28,660 of record APFE030106135.1, on the reverse strand, counting down.
ATAGATATCCCTCCCAAATTTGGAATGCTCCTTTCTAGGTCTTGTTGTGCCAAATTAGGGGGAACTCTTCAAATGAATATGTCTTATGCTACTATTCCAGTTTATGGGAGAGAACAACTAAGATTATATAGAGAGGTGAGATTTGTGCACATTGTTTGCAAAACAGACCAGCCAAGGAACCATCCCATTTATGCAATTGACCAAGATTTGGTTGCTTTCAACTCTCTTCAAACCAAGTGCATGAAACTCAAGTCAAAACTAAAGATGTAATTGAAAGTCCAACACCAAATCAAATCAATATATGGAAACTATTTTTTGATGGATCCTAAGCAGAAGCTGGAGTAGTTTTAATATCACCAGAAAAAGAAAACATTACCCAATCATGTAAGCTCCACTTCGAAGTTAAAAATAATGTGGCTAAATATGAAGCCTTCATTTTGGGATTGCAATTAGCCAAAAGCTTAAAGGTTCAAAACTTAAGTGTTTTTCCTGATTCAGAACTTATTGTCAAGCAAGTGAGAAATATTTGCCAGACTAAACACCCCAAACTTAGGTCTTACCGAAATGAAGTATGGGATTCAGTTGAAAACTTCTTTGATGCTTTTAATTTGACTTATATTCCAAGAGATCAGAATATTGATGCAGGTGCCTTAGTTATTTATGCTAGTTCATTTAAAATTCCTTATTAGACTAATTTGCTCTACTAAATACAAGTCAAGTATAGACCATCTATCCCAGACAATCTAAAACACTGGAAGATATTTGAAGATGATGAACATTTGAAATCTTTTCTGCAAGTTGTAGATCAATTTTCTATTCTACAAATTGATGAAGATAGATCCGAAATAAATGAAAATACAAGTGGGAATGATACTTTAGATTTCAGTTCAAAAATTGTTGATCATGATATTATTCAATTGTCTAATAATTTATTCCCAAAGTCTTGATACCTTTAGAAAAATTGTTTGATCAAAATGATGTCCTTCGAAATCCTCGGTCCATTTCTTCAGAAGAGGACATAGAAGAAATTAATATTGGAACAAATGATGATGTCAAAAGTATCAAAATCTGCGCATCTCTATACCCTAAGATTAAAACTCAATATCTAAAGTTACTTCAAAATTATAAGGATGTTTTTGCTTGGACCTATGCTGATCTAAAAACCTATGATACTTCATTAATACAACATAAAATCCCTTTGAAGCCAGAAGCAATACCTTATCAACAAAAACTTAGGAGGATTAATCCAACCCTTCTACCAACTGTAGAAAAGGAAATTAAGAAAATGCTAGATGCCCATATCATTCTCCCTCTCAGATATTCTAATTGGGTTGCAAATTTAGTTCTTGTTAGAAAAAAGAATGGGTAAATTAGACTTTGCGTGGACTTTAGAAATTTGAACAAAGCATCATTAATAATAATTACCCTTTGCCCAAAATGGATCGGTTACTTCGAATGGTTTCAAGAGCACAAAGACTTTCTATGCTTGATGGTTTTTTAGGTTATAATCAAGTAAATGTCGATCCAGTAGACAGGGAAAAGACAACCTTCACTACACTCTGAGGTACATTTATGTACACTAGAATGCCATTTGGCTTATCAAATGTTGGAGCAACATTTCAAAGAGCCATGGATGTAGCTTTTATGGGTCATGTAAAAAAAATTGTGGTTATTTATCTTGATGACATTATTGTTTCTTCTAAATCTGATCAGAAACATCTAAAGCACTTAATCAAGGTTTTTGACAGGTGTAGGACATTTGGGATATCATTGAACCTTAAAAAGTCTTTGTTTGTTATCAAAGAAGGAAAACTGTTGGGCCATATAATTTCAAAGGAAGCAGTGGTGATTGATCCCAAGTGTGTGTCTGCCATTGAAACATTGACCTTACCTAAAAGCAAGAAAGAAATTCAAACTTTTCTGGGCAAGATTAATTTTTTAAGGAGATTCATCCCAAATTATGTAGAGATTGTAAAAGATATAACTGACATGCTTCGAAAGGATCATGAAGTCAAATGGACTGTCTCTTCCATAAATGCATTTGATCAGATCAAGAAAGCTATCTCTGAAGCTCCCACCTTGGCCAACCCTGATTATACTAAACCATTCAATATATTTTCTTTTGCCTCAGAAACAACCCTTGTTGTTGTTCTATTACAAAAGAATGAAGATTTCCATGACCAACCCATAGCCTTTTTAAGTAAGGTTATGAGAGATGTTGAGCTTAAGTATGACACAATCAAGAAGCAAGCCTACGCCCTCATTCAAGCCCTGAAATCTTTCAGGATGTATGTCCTACATTCACCTATTACTGCTTATGTTCCTAATGGTGTTGTAAAAATTGTCTTAACTCAACCAGACACTGATGGGAAAAGAGATAGGTGGATCACTCAAATATTTGAGTTTGATCTAACTATCAAAACTACAAAGCTAGTAAAAGGCCAAGTATTAGCCAAGCTTCTAGCATAATCCAATTGCAAAGTGCTTGGAATCAATTCTATTTTAGAAGTACAAGGGAAGAACCCACAAGAACGTTCTAGCCTTGCATAAGGGAAGAATCCACAAGAACCTTCTATCATTGTAGAAGGGGAGAATCCACAAGAACCTTCTCTTCAACCTGAAGAAAAGAATCCACAAGAACCTTTACCTTTAGATCAGATCAGCGCTTTACATATTGATGACAAATTTCTATTGTGAGATTGGTATCAAAACATTGTAAATTTTTTGCTCCATTTTGAATGCCAAACATCATTCTCTAAAGCCTAGTGTAAAACTCTTAAATTTAAAGCAATCAAGTACTGCATCATAAATGCAAATTTGTACTGGAAAGATCCACTAAATATTTTGTTATTATGTTTAACAGAATCATAAACTGAAGGAATCATTGATCAATTTCATACAAGATTTTGTGGAGGACATTATGCTTGGAGAGCAACAACATACAAGATTTTAAGGGGAGGATTTTATTGGCCAACATTGTTCTTGCAAGTAGGGGAAAAGGTCAAAGGTTGTGTTCCTTGTCAGATGTTTGCTGGAAGCAGAAACTAGCATCTCTTCCACTAGTACCATCAATAATCTCAACACATGCTTTCCTTCAATGCAGATTAGATTTTGGAGGAGAGATCCATCCCACTTCAAGTAATCAACACAAATGGATCCTCACAGCAACAGACTACTTCACTAAATGGGTGGAAGCAATTCCAATAAGAAATGCTACCGATTCAGTGTTAATTAAATTCACTGAAGAAAATATCTTATCTAGGTTTGGTTGCCCAACACAAATTGTCACAGATAATGCAAAAGCATTCTCTAGTGTTAAAATGATTGAGTTTTTCCAGAAATATCAGATTCTGTTACATCATTCAACTCCATACTACCCTCAAGGTAATGGCCTTGTAGAATCCTCAAATAAAAGTCTAGTAAAGGTAATAAAAAAGACCCTAGCAAATCACTAAAAGAGCTGGGACTCTCATTTAATCTATGCAGTATGGGCAAACAGAATAACTCCAAAAAGATCTACTGGGAAATCTCGTTTTCAGTTAGTCTATGCGAAAGATGCAATTTTTCCCACCAATTTGGCTTTCCCAGTTTTAAAATTCTTGCAGGACTCAACAGATGAACCTAATGATTTTTCAAGAAGGATAAATCATATTATTGAACTAAATGAAAGTAGAGATGAAGTTCAATACAAATTGAAGAAATATCAGAATAAGATGAAAATATTGTTTGATAGAAGAGCTAGGGAAAGGGACTTTACGGAAGGTGACCTAGTTCTAAGATGGGACTCCAGGAGGGAGGAAAAGGGAAAGCATGGCAAGTTTGATAACCTATGGTTTGGTCCTTTAGCAATTGCTGAAGTGAAGGCCAACAACAATTTTGTGCTACAAAATCTTGAGGGGCTATCTTCCATTTATCTTGTAAATGGAAAGGTTCTCAAACATTTCATTCAATAATAAGAAGTTGGAATTCATTTCATTGTAAAAACTCCAATTTCTTTTATTGAAGCTGTCAGTGAGATTTTTTACAGCAAAGGATTCCATAGCTTGAGGAGAAGGCACATGGATCTACAGGTTCTCTGCATTCTACAGGAGAAAGCAGTCCCCAGTTGGAGCCAATGTTGTAGCATTTTATGGTTTTGATAAGTTAGAATAAATTAGACAAAAAATGAAAATATATTTACAAAATGTTAAAATAGGATGTGGACAAAAAGAATATTGAATAAGAAAATGTCAGGAAAATATTTCGATAAACATGTCCATATCAAAGAAAATGTTAGGGTAGATGCCCTAAAAAATGAAGGCAAAATAAAATGTTAGGTTAGACAGAAAATAAAGTGTTGCAAATCTAAATGCCACTACTTTGTTCTAAATTCAGTTTGAAAAATAATAGTTGTGTGTAGTTTGTTTAGATGCCACGCTAGGTTATTTTATCCAATTATATAGTTGCATCATAATTGGATTTGTTTTAAATTAAATCTCATAGGTAGAAAATAAATTGGCTCAAGAGTTTAATCTAAGCCAATGGAGGGAATAAGGTATAGAAATAGATTGTTCATAAAAAGAAAATATTGGGTTACTAGTTTAAATGCACTCTAAAAGGATAAGTAAAAATGTTAGGAATAGAAGGCTAGGTAGAAATGTGAAAACTTGAGATGTTGAATTGGTTATTTCCTAAAGATCAAAACATTAGGAAACATATTGATGATGGGAGTTCGAATAACCAAATTTTTGACTTTATGTTATTTCATTCATATGCTATCACTCCATTAATTAAAACACCCGGACCCACAGCTGCCGCGTCTGCCTATCATATCATGACTCCATCGTTCATTCCCTGCTCACACTTTAAACTCCCTCCACCTCACCTCTCATCCCGCACACTCCTCTGCAATCATATGGCCCACACTCCCTTTCAGCCCTCATTCGTCATTCAAAGTTTATCAGTAGGTGGGGGGGCCGAAATGGGCAACCTTTAATACCGCCCACATAAAGCACAAAAAGTACCTTTTAGTCTTTTGGGACTAAAAATCCCAAAACCACAAACCGCTCCGTCTTACCCCTGAACGTGATATCCTTCATAGTCATTTATCGCCGCCCCACGTCACCTCCACGTCACATTTCACTTCATATCTACGGTCCAATCATCTTCGCCCAAATGAAACGATGCACAACCATATTGGGCTCACCCAACGGCCGGTCGTTACCTGCCCGATCGATTAAACCCATCATTAACCTATAATTAATCCCATACTGCCGAAGATTTTACAAGTTCTTGCCCCCCCCCCCGAAAAGCCCATGCTTTATCACCTGCGCACCTCCCTCGCCCGACTACTGTCAGATCACCATCCCCCTCATCCGACAGTCCACAGCCATATTGGCCACACCCGATGGCCAATCATTACCCCCTCGATAAAGCGATTTCCCCACCCCCGACTTCTACGTGTCAATCGCTAGAGTAGATCGGGTAACCCCTCCCAAATACCACCTGACCCTCAAAAGTAGTGCGACGGCATGGGAAACTGCCTCTCCGCTAAACCCGATAAATCACCTACTATTCATAATACAAAATTCTGCTCCAATTTACCCATTACCCGTTAAAACCCCGAAAACCCTCGTTGTCATGCATTTCAAAGGTTACACAGTTAACTTCTGCGACCAAGATTATTCTTCAAGCCCGCTTGATCATACAGCGCAATTACTTGTCTTGATTCGCAAGCACATCTTCTAGGTCCACTTGTCAGTTGCCTGTCTCCATTCTGGTAACTCCTTTTACCATTTTGTCATTTATAGTCCGTAATTTAGTTTGACAAAATGCCTCCCAAGGAAAAAACAATTGCAAAAGTTTCAAATCCTCTAATTCACCCACAGGTTGATTTCCACCATACTCCATTAGTTGACAAGGATTTCAAAATCATTGAGACTTCTTCTCAATTTGATTTATTTGAAATTTATTGCTGGTGGGAAGAGCAGCTAATTTACCAGAGTGATGAAATTGGGCTATGGGAATCCCAATTACCCCACTATATTTTTCCACAAATACACAGAGCTCCATAGTTTGTGAGAAAATGCCATGAATCCTATGATCCAAACCAGAGAGCCATTATATCACCTACTGGAGAAATCCTCTGTCTCATTAATGATGATTCAATTGAGAAAATGTTGTAGGCCCCTGCCACTATACCAACTCATCCTTTTCCCCATGAAAACCTGATAGAAGCTTATAACAAACTGGACTTTGCCAAGAGATCCCAGACCCTGTAACTATTTTTAGCAATCAGTAGTTCTTTACCAAAGAGAAATCCCCCTTATGATTCATCTATGTTTCCTGATAGAACCAGGCATATTACTACTATCCTGTCCTATTTGCTTGGTTATCACTATGATCAGTCTTTCAATGAAGCCATCCTTGGTTTCTTATCCATGTTTTCTTCTGATTCTAAGCCTACTGTTATTTATGATTTCAGTCATTTCATAGCTGAAACCATACATGAGCAGTTTGTCAAATTTAACACTGAAGAAGTATTCCAGTATGCTTCAATACTTGTGTATCCTTTTATATATTTTCAGGGAGACAAATTCTCATTTCCTTTGCAAAAACTTGATGAAGAAGGAGAAAAATAGTCAATGATTTTTTGGACTTCAATGGGGATGAAGGAGAAAGAAGAATTCAAATACAAGCAGTTCATAGAACTATTTATTCATCTAGCCCTCAGCCTTATGAGAAACACTCCATTACTAAGGATTAGTGAGGAGATTGTCAAAGAACTTAAATTCATAGATCAAGCTGCAACAGGAGATTGGTATTACTACCAAAACTACACAGGAATCAAGGTTTTTGGCTGTGAGCTTCCACCCTACAAACTGCCAAAGTACCTCCCTGTTAGAATCTTTGCACTAGAGTACTTGAGGCAAAGATTGAATGCAAATGAAGTAAATTTTGTAGCTGCCAAAAAGAAATCACAATTTAAGCTCAAAGCTCAAGTTGGTCCCTTCATTTGTAATACCAGGGCAACAGGGGAGGAAGTAGATGAGCTGTTAAAAGAAATGAAATTTTCTCTCAGCTTCTCTTGGTCATATGACCCATTGGGAGTCATCTCCAAACCCAGGGTGGAAAATAAGTTCACACCATATCATCATACAGTTAGGCCTGAGATAGAACAGTTCAAGAATCAGTTGGAATGGACAGAGAATACCCTCCAGGAGGCTAAGGAACATGCAGTCTCTACATCAAATATGCAAACTCCAATTGCACAGGAAAAGACAACCAAGAGAGGGAGAGAAGAACAATCTTCACCTACAACAAAGGCAACAAGCCAAGGCCTCAAAGTCTTTCACAGGAAAAAGAAACAAAGGGTCTCTATGAATATTGATTCACAATCTATACAATCTCCAACTCAATCTACCACTTCTCATGAACAACAGATAGTTCAAATTGTTGGAGGCATTCCAGAGAATAAGGAGGAAGACATCTTCCATGTCTTTAGTGAAATCAAAAGAAATAATGAAGAATTGAAGTTGAATACTTACACCTAGTTCTGGAAGCATTCTTCTAGCTCTCAAGCCAGGCTTCTTTTAGTCTTCGACTCTGAGAAGGGGAAGATGCAAATGGCTTTCTTGCAGGCCCAAGTTCCTTAGCTCAGGACTGTAGCACAATACTAAAAACACATTTCTTTTGATTTAATGTCAAGGAAGTGCATCCAATTGATCAAACTGAGATGCACAAACAAACTGAACAAATGATTGCTTCAACCTTGACAAACACTACTATGAGTTTGTAAAAAATGCAGGTTACATTGGCCAACATTCAGTTACAATTAAAATGAGAGAAGGTCTCCTCATTAGCGAAGGATGCCAAGATTCAATCCTTGGAAAACTTACTTCTAAGGATGGGATATGATCCCTCAAACATACATGCTGCAGAGGAGCTCATTAAGAAAAAGAACAATGAGGTTGCAACATTAAAGAAACAGCTGAAACTACCCATCTGAGGATCCAATGGCCAAAGAAATCGAGGAGACAGAGACTCAAAAGTCAGATATGATGAAGCTCATCATAGAACAGAATTTGCAAATAAAACAAATGGAGGAGCAGATGGAGAAATTGGTTAAGGAGAAGGAGGAAGCTATCAGGAACATTCAAACTTTAGTGGATGTAGTCTCCCTTGCAACATTTCCCATCACCAAAGTTTCTACTTCAGCCACTACATCAAAAACATGTATAGCAGAAGGAGCTGAACAACTTACTGAAGCTGTTGAGAATCTGTCTATCCAGATAGGAGAAATCAATAAACTAAAGAATGAACTCAGATAATTACGGCTTATGAAGTCTATATCAGACAGTTCACATACAACTGAAGCAAACAGACTCAAAGGCCCAGTTGAAAGGTTGCAGAGAGAACTCACAGATTCCTTCATAGGAAACAACTTGGGTTTAGCAAAAGAAATTATGTGGGTAGAAATCACAGGAGCAATCAAGGAGATTTGGCCCTCCATTAAGATAATATTCAATCATAAATATCTCTTGGAAAAAGCTCAGGAAGCAGTGGAAGCCATAACTAAGCAGTTGAAGGATATGTCAGAGACTACCTCTGATATAATCAAATTTCTAAATTCCAAGGATGACTATGAGCTTTAGGAATTAAGAATAAGCGACAGAACTGCAACGATATTAGAGGTAAAGAAGATTATCACTAAGAAAAATATCACCCTTCAGCTACAAGAAAAGTGCAACAATGTTAACAACATAGTTCAAATATTTTTCAACAAGATTGAACCTTTGGTCAACAAAGGTTTGCCTTCTATGATGGTTATTAATGATAAATTAATGCCAATTGAGGATTATGTCAAGAAGTTAACAAAGGTGGGCACCCATGCAACGTCAGTGGCCAATATCAAAGGATCAACAACACCAACTCTCATAGTAAATACACTCAGGGATTCTTTCTTCACCTTGATGAAATCAAGCACATATTTTTGGTAAAACCCACTTTTACTAAATACACCGAGATAGATGAAATCTACAGGAGGGTAACAAAGATTTCTATCCCAGATAAGAAACATTGGGAAGAATTAACATTTTTACTTGATTAAGGATAATTGAACAACATTCAGTTTTGAGGGAACAATCAGCCAGCTTCAACCACTTTTCAACTTTTTCAGTAATAGTCATCAAACAACGCAGTACCAAAATAGTGCCAGATCATTAGACAGTTTTATTTTTGATTGTGTAAATAATCTATTTTTGTAAAAACAATTTAAATATTTTTCTTCCTAATGTTGTCTAAATAACTCCCTTCACGAGCTATTAAGGGTTGCACCCTTGAAGAAACATTTCTAGACATCTGATGTAATTAATCTTTTTGGATCATTAATATGAAGCAAAGGATTCTGAATTTTGTTTTGCACAGTTTGTGTTTCCTGTAAGCTTTTTCAGTGTCATTCATTATGTTTTTTCTTCATATACTTGTGTCTTGCAAAGATAACTAGGTAGGAATAATTGTATTTCAATCTATTCCTATAAGCTTCTGAAGTGATAATTGTTAAACTCCATTAATCTGGAAACCAACTGCTGCCTACAATTATGGAAGCCAACTGCAGTCTTTCCTTAATTTCTGGAAACCAACTGCAGTGATTTCCTTAAATTAAGGAAATCAACTGCAGTTAATTAATTTTCTTGTTGGGAGCTTCTGAAGTGGTCCATTACTCCATCTGGAGTTCTCTACCTTGATCTGTGGAACACCTGACACATAGCCATCAGAAGCTTGATGGAAGCTTGGCTATAAATTCATATGTTTGGTCCCTAAGCTAGCATCTCAATCCCTTCAGTTTTACACCATCAAGTGAGAGAGCAGAGCTTGGAAGTGCCTTCAGATTTTCTGCTTGCAGGAAGATTGTGTTACTATATTTTTAGCATTGCTGCTACGGCCGTCTTGGATGGTTGCTTACTTCCTCAGATCTAAGGAGTGAGCCTATATATGGTCTTTTGTTGTGGTCTGCGTTTGAACAAAACAGGATCACCAATCGACATTCAAAATTTTTCCGTATTGCTTTGTTTTATTTCTGGGAATGTTTATTGCAAAGTTTTAAATCAGCAATCGGTTTCTTTAAAGCTACGTGTTTTTAAAAAGAAGCTGAAGAACTAAATCCCTCTCGCTGATAATTAGAACAATGTTAGCTGTTCACACTTGGTGTCTCAACACGGTTCATTTGGGGCAGATTGGCTACAGTTTTTTCTCGAGCAAATTGGCAGTAAGGGTGCTGCTATAAAGCTATAGTCAAACGTTCAAAGGAGTGCTTCAACTGTTTTGGGAAACTTCTTTCGTTTTCACCTGTGAGCAAGCACCAATGGCTGGAGGTAAGTATATTTTCTGGGTATTAAGTTTGAATTTCGCATTATAGAATCGATGTTTTAACTTACATTGGTATCAGAGCGTAACATTTATCTCTGCCTTGGTGTGTTTTGCTTACCAAATTATGTTGTTATGATAACGAAAATTGCAATCCATGTTCGAAAATTTACCTATGTGATTTGTAATTTCCCCAAACGTTGATTCATTTCATGGATCTAAACGTAAGCCTGGCAACTTCACCCACACAAACTTTCTCCTTGGAGTGCGGGGTTTGATGTTTTTTATTAGTTACGTATAGCCACAACATTTGGGATACGTATATCCAACACTTAATTAAACCTTTACCACACATACGTTGACTTGGGATAAGGTTTATATATATATTTTATTTTTGGTTTATGTGCGGTGTGGTTGGCACCATGTATGCTGTATACACACATATACCCTTTAAACCATATACTCGTTGAACCAATTTTTATGGGATATTTTTAATGAATATATATACTCTTTAACCATATAATTTTTATGGGATATTTTTAATGAATATATATACTCTTTAACCATATTCGTTGAACCAATTTTTATGGGATATTTTTTTAATAAAATATTTTTTTAATTAGTGCATATTTTAATTCTAGCGTTGGTTTTCTTGGTCTCCATGAAGTTTATGTGGACTAAGAACAATAAATTTCCCCAAAATATCAACTATTTTAATTATATGGTTTTTATTAAAATAGTTTTAATTTTATTTATCTTGTGAAAGAATAGCTTGTTTGCTTTCTATGTTTTTTTGTTTTATAAACTTAAGGACGGAGCCTGAAGTCAAGCCAGCTAGCCTTCGAACTGCATTTGCTATGCAAGTGCAAAGTAGATCAATGCTGCTTCAGTCAATCTCCAGGTTTTGTTTATAAATTAAACAATTGCTTTGCAGTCATTTACGGTAATGCTGACTGCTTTAACTTTAGTTTTGATTTTGTGAAGAATTATCACTGTTGTTTACCATAATGCTGACAGTTATATGGAGTTTATTTAAAATGTCATTTTGACTTACTCCTTTCAATAAACATTTTTTTTTACTGGTTAAATTTTTGTTTATGCCATTTATGTATAAAATAATGTCTAGTGATCCATATGAGTTTAATTAATTAGAGAATAGCCACAACATCTTTAGTTAGATAAAATTATATATTTTGATTGGTTAGATCACATAAAGATTATTTAGACATTAAATTGTAATTAATTAGACTAAATATAATAAATGTTATCCCACAGGAATTTTTATTATATTTATGTAATTAATTAAGCTAAATTTTTCATAACCTACCCACAAGAGTTATGAATTAATAGTTTTATCATAAAGTTCAAAACAATGAATAATTGAATCTGCTTGAATTAAAAATTTAGCCCACATGCAATTTTTATGTCATTAGATTCAATTTTGAGCATGATTTACATTGGTAAAACATGAAATTTTATTAAGCCTCAATTTTAACATAAGCATGTGATTTTTAATTTTGATGCAGTAGTACAACCTGCAAATTTCTCTGAAATTCTTTGTGACATTCCCGAACTTAAGGGAAATAACGATAAGGTTTGGAAGGAGAGGATTCTCCTTCATTTGGGGTGGATGGACATAGATTATGCTATTAGGAAAGATGAACCACCGGCACTCACTAATACCAGCACTACAACGAACATCACACTTTATAAACGATGGGAGCGATCCAATCGTCTAAGCATGATGTTCATTAAGACTAAAATTTCAGCTGGTATTCGTGGTTCCGTTGATCAGCATGAAAAGGTCTGAGACTTGTTGAAGGCCATTGACGATCAATTCGTCACTTCTGACAAGGCACTAGCAAGCACCCTAATCATGAAGTTCTCATCCCTAAGGCTCACCAGTGTGAAAGGTGTGCGTGAGCACATCATGCAGATGAGGGACACTGTGGCTCAATTGAAGAAACTCGAGGTTGATATATCAGAGTCCTTCCTAGTGCACTACATCTTGAACACCCTTCCGCACCAATATGGACCTTTCAAAATCTCATACAACACACATAAGGACAAATGGTCAATTAATGAACTCATGACCATGTGTGTTCAAAAGGAAGAGAGACTGGTGATGGAACTGGGAGAGAGTGCAATGCTGACAACGCGTGGAAAGGGCAAATCTCAAGCCAATCGGAAAGGGAAAGGTAAAGTACCTCCCCAAGCTGGTATCAAGAAGGATTCCAAGTGTTTCTTCTGTAAAAAGAAGGGACACATGAAGAAGGAATGCGCAAAATTTCAGAAATGGCTTGCGGACAAAGGTAATTTGATCTCATTTGTTTGTTATGAATCTAATATGGTTAATGTTAATATTAACACATGGTGGATTGATTCTGGATCAAAAATTCACATTTCGAATTCCTTGTAGGGTTTTCAAAACCTAAGGAAACCAGTGGGAAGTGAGCAAAGCATCTTATCAGGAAACAAGATGGGCTCGCATGTGGAAGCTATAGGAACATGTTATTTAATTTTAAGTAGTGGATTTGTTTTAGAATTAGAAAAGACCTTTTATGTTCCAAGTTTTTCTAGAAACTTGATTTCAGTTTCAAGGCTTGTACCTTTTGGATATTCCTTAAACTTTTCAGAAAAGTCTTTTAGTCTATTTTATAAATCTGATTATGTTGGGAATGGTATTTTGTCTAATGGTCTTTACTACATTAATTTACAAAAAAATGTCACTTATGATTCAATGCATGTTCACACTGGCACTAAAAAGTGTGTTATTAAATAAGATTCCTCTAAATTATGGCACCGGAGACTAGGTCATATCTCCATAGAAAGAATTAAAAGATTGGTAAATGAAGGGGTACTTAATACTCTAGATTTTACTGATTTTGAGACTTGTGTGGATTGCATAAAGGGAAAGAAGACCAACAAGTCAAAGAAAGGTGCCAATAGGAGTTCGGACATATTAGAAATCATACATACTGATATATGTAGTCCAGACATGGACTCACATGGTCAGAGATATTTCATCTCCTTCATAGATGATTACTCACAATATATGTATCTCTACATGCTTCATAAAAAGAGCGCAACATTAGATGCCTTTAAGATCTTTAAGGCTGAAGTAGAGAAACAATGCGACAAGCAAATTAAGATTGTGAGATCAGATAGAGGTGGAGAATATTATGGTAGATACACAGAAGATGGAAAAGCACCTGGGCCATTTGCTAAATTTCTTCAAGAGCATGGGATTGTTGCCCAATACACCATGCCTGGTTCACCCGACCAGAATGGTGTCGTAGAAAGAAGAAATCGAGCATTATTGGACATGGTGCGGAGTATGCTTAGCAGCTCCAATCTTCCTAAATCCTTGTGGACTGAAGCACTTAAGACGGTAGTGTAGATATTAAAACGAGTTCCAACCAAGGCGGTTCCTAAAACGCCATTTGAATTATGGAAAGGTTGGAAACCGAGTTTGCGACATATGCGCGTTTAGGGATGCCCGTCTGAAGTGAGAATTTATAATCCACAAGAGAAGAAGCTGGACCCAAGGACCATTAGTGGGTATTTCATTGGATATGCTGAAAGGTCTAAAGGTTACAGATTTTATTGTCCATCTCTCAGCACTAGGATTGTGGAATCAAGAAATGCGAAGTTTCTTGAAAATGACTTGAT
>APFE030106134.1:0-11296 GCA_000404065.3 Pinus taeda | reverse complement strand
TAACGAATCCCACACATCCTGTTCCGGGGGGTCAACGTGTCCGAATCGGACACCACGAATCTGGAATCCTACGTGTTCCGAATCCCCGTGTCAGGGGACTTAGTTTTTATGTCTTTTTTTTTTGTTATTTTTGTTTATATTTTGTTTTCTTTCTATTTTTGTTGTTTTTTTTTTCCATGTGGTTGTTATATTTTTGTATTTGTAAGCATGGCCATGCTAATTTGTGGTTTGACATTTTTTATTGTGTGTTTTTTAATCTATTTTTTTTGTTCACATTTTCTTTTGGATTGAATAGTGTGGTTTTAGAGATGAGGTAATGGGCAAAGGCAAAGGAGGTATGTATGGGGGGATTTGCTTGTTTATGTATAGAGGTGAACAAAGTATGTAATGGGAACTTACTTGTTTGTTACTACATAATTATATGGTTTTATTTCCATTTCTATTTAACTCATATGTTGCTTCATCATTGTATCACGTGTATTTGTTGAAATGTAGATGCAATCAATGTTTTAAAACTCCGACTCCGACTCCGACTCTGACTCCGACTCGGTATCGACTCAGCCAGCTCGATTTCAATGACCCGGTCGTTGTAAAAAATACATTAATTTTTTATTTTTATTTTTTATAAAAACACATAATTTTAAAGATTTTCATTCATGTTTCCAAACACACAACATTAGAATATAGATAGAAGACAACATATGATCAAAGTAGGCTCATGAATATATCCATTATATCAAAATGGCACCCAGTGCATTGTCCAATACATACACGATGTTGATATAGAGATCAAAACAAAAACACATAACCAAGGAGGCTATAAATGGCCTCTAAAACAAAAGTCTGTGACCAATACTACTGGCAACTGCTAGAGTTGCCAACATCATCTGGCTCAGTGTTACTTGAGAGCGGGAGCGAAAGTGGGGAGCGAGAGCGAAAATGGGAGTGGGAGCGACATTTTCAGAAGCTCTTGGTTTGGGAGTGAATCCCGGAGGAGTTCGACAACCAATGTCAATAACATCAAGGTACATAGAGGGATTGGTGCTCTTGACTAAATACGAGTTCCATACCCTAATACATGACAAAATTCAATGGAAACATTGCAATCCTCCAATCCTGAAATCTTGAAAAACTGATAAGTCTGCTGGATTTTGAATGAAATCTAAAATTCTACTTTCTCCATATGAAATCCAATGAGGCGGGAACCACTCTCAAACATCCTGAGTCATTTCATGGTAATGTTAAAAATTTAAGTAAAAAGATGAAAATGAAGATTAAGGAGAATGTCACTTTTACTTTAAGAATTTAACATTACCATGAAGTTTGAATAGCATATCAATACTAGGAGAGGGGAATGGACCCAAATAGCACTTAATCAATTTAGAAAACACCTTGGAGTCCCCAACAATCAGCTAAATGTTAAAAAGTTAAAAAAATTAGAAAAATCCCTGTTTTTTGGGGCGACTGGCCGGATTTAATGACTCAGCCTAGTAGATGTAGAAACGGCCGAGTTGCCGAGTCAGCCATGACTTGGCCTCATGAGCCGTTTCCTCCACCGAGTCATATTTCTAGGCAATGAAACGGATCAACTCGGCCGTTTCCGTTTCGAATCGGCCGAATTTTAAAACTATGGATGCAATACAAATTAAGGAAGGTGAAGGAACACTCATGAAATTAACTATTAAAAACTCTTTGCATGAGAGAGATGTGAGTCACCATAGCAAAGGTAGAAGCAAATATAGAGGGTGAGTTTTATTTCTATTTAACTCATATGTTGCTTCATCATTGTATCACGTGTATTTGTTGAAATGTAGATGCAATACCAATTAAGAAAGGTGAAGGAACACTCATGAAGTTAACTATTAAAAACTCTTTGTGTGAGAGAGATGTGAGTCACCATATCACAGGTTTGCAAATATAGAGGGTGAGTTTTATTTTGTTGCAAAACTCATGTTGAAATTAGATGCATATTATATTATTTGATATTTTTATTTATATAAGTGTTATGCAAATGTGGGTAAAAGAAGATGGTGGAGTACCAAGGAAACTATGATTTTTTTTGTATGAGACATTTGCAAATGTGCTTGAGAAAGAAGGCAACAAGTGTGTTCTTTTTTAGTTCGACATAGATATCTTCTCGTTTCAATACAATGGTTCTTCTCCCCCCTTCCTTGTTGAAGAATTGTGATTTTTGGTCATTACATAAGATTTACTTTTGCATACTATTACTCATAAGACATTTTTTTGTTTGTTTATGATTTCTCATAATATATCTAAGTGTCTGTTTGGTACATCGTGTAAGAACATAAGGCAGGTCCTGACAACCCATGATTACACAAGCATAGTGAGTGAAGGTGAAGATTGACGGCAAGAGCTAACCAGCCTGCCATAGGGCATTAAATGCCCGTATGGAGGATGACTCTACTATGTATGTCAAAATGGGTCATGGGCACATACATGTGTTATGCATCGTAACTCCGGTCAGTTTCCGGCGTCGCGGGACCCATCACGCCCGAGCGTTCACCGGGACCCATTCCCTCGCGCCAATTAACCAATTTTAATTTTCAAAAATAGCTCCCGCTCCCGAGACTGCTCTGTTCTGACCCTCTGCAACCCGACGGACCGCCCGCGAGACTGCTCTGTTCTGACCCTCTGCAACTCGACGGACCTCGCAGCAATCTCGGGCGCTTTCACCCACCTCGCAGGCAATCCGGGCGTGAGGTAAATAACACAGGATTCAAACTCTCGTTTCTGATTCAAACTCGTGTACAGATACGCAAACCTTTGACAGAACAGAGGATTCTTCTTTCCCAATTGCATTGCCATCACCCAATAATTGATCACGCGTGCATTCACATCTCTTTACGATTCATTCTTCTGTCGTCGGAAGACAAAGTGCTCCAGTGGGTTGAGTAAATTACTGAAAATAAACCTTATCTATTGAAAATTTGTACATTTACAACTAAAGACAAGCAATAGGTATTTTGGTTAAGATTTCAATAAGGTTTTTCAACCAATTTATGCTTGTGTGAGTTTCCTATAGGCCAGAGACGACAAAGATCGTTGTTTTGCTTTTTATTTCGCCAAAACACTTCGGATAAATGTTTTCTTCACCGTATGCATTAAAAACAGTTTATATGATGCTCCAAGTTCCCGATTCTGGATAGAATGATTTTATGAAAAAATGTAAGTGAATTCACCAAAACCCTATAACCTAATGATCCCTCTCACCAAATCATGGGGTCTATTCCATGTTTCCTGTTCCCTATATGTTTCCAGTGCTGAAATATACAAGAAATGTTCCAGAAACATATCTAAAGCGTATCCTCTCCAATCTGGGGAAACTTCTAAGAGAGTTTCTGGATCATATGGAGAAACCTGCCTTTGATACCCATCTGAGGCAAATTTCAACATATTTGTTTTCTCTTTTTCTCTCCCGAGATATATATCATTTCTGCGTTTCCTCAAACTTTGAAATATGATGTTGGGGAAATTTTTGACATTTCTTGACATTTGGTGATATAACAATAAACAGGTCCTGCAAATTTTAAATGTTCACAGGCATAATCATATTTAAGGTGCGAGTCTTAATAAAATAGGGAAATTTGAATCTCAACCTTGCTATAAAAACCAGCCTGATAAGAGTTCGCATAAAACCTTTGCACCCTGGAATTTTTTTACTTAAACTGGATTGAAGCTCCCACCTAGTACACAAACAAAAATAAAGGGCAGTGAGTTGAAGCTGCCACAGCGTATAAGCAATAGCACTGAAAATGAATAAAAATTAAGGCACAACCTTCTATTAGTGCCCTACCCAAGTGACCATCCTTGCCTGAGTCTAGCCGCGTGGAAAGTTTTTTGAAGCCTCTATCCACCAATTTGTGCACCCTGTTACAACTCGCCAATATAGGTCTAAATCTGCATTTACTCAACCCACTGGGCTTCTTGCATCAATTCAGACAGGTTTGTATGTTATGTTCTACAGAAAATCACATGAGAAAATGCAACCCAAAGACCCTTTTGTATTCTTGTAAATTTCTAGTAACTAAAGTTGGACAATATATATTTCTTCAGTTAAGCAAAACAACAAATGAAGAAAATAAGTCCTTTTGGTCTATATCCTAGGTGCAGACATATATGTATATATGCATTTAACATGCTCTGTACATACCAATGACATGAATGTATGTATGCATTTAACTTATTATATGCACAGTAAAGATATGTATGTATATATGCCTTTAACTAGTTCTATGCACATTAAATCAGTAAAAAATCAAAATACCACTTTATGACCTTTCAGAAGAATGCAGACAGAACCTAAATTCATTTCTTCATCAGATAAAAAGACAAAGCAAAATCTAATTGATGCTTCCAAAATGATCAAACATTTTGGCAATAATTTTCTCTTTTTTAGAAGCTTTCTGGAGAAATTCACCAGTTCCTTCGTTCACAAAACAGAGTCATACTGAAACTAGGAACATGATGAATTGGAACATTCCTACTCTCTACTGGGGCTACTAATACGTTAGTGTCTTCCTCGGGAAGGAAAGCCAACCTTCAAGGTAAGGATTAGTGAAAAGAAAATGCATGGAAAAAAAATTATGATCTTCTCAATTGAGTTATGCTTTCCAGACCTTGGCAAACTTCTTTCCTTTCAGTCCTGAAATCCATCTGATCACACCTTCTATAATCTGTTTAGAAATATGGGTACAAGGATTAGAGGGGAGAAATGAAAATATACCTGGAAGCTGCCATGGATCATATTTGTAGAGATCATCTATTATAGGAACATGGATCATCTGAACAAGGATCATCTGAACAAGGATTTTCTTTGCAACAGATATTGCATGTTATTATGTTTCTTTCAGCAATGTATTGAATATACCAAAATGAAGCATTTGAATGTCTATAATACGGTTTTGTGCATGGGTAGGAAATATTGAAGGGTCTTGAGTGTAAATTTACACAGTACAAAAAATTGCATTTCAAGTGGTGTTCAATATTTATAGCATGAATTGTTGCTCATATGTTTAGTCAATATTCGTGTTCCCTCATTTGTATAGGGATTTGAAGAATGAAGAAGTGGGACTTGATCAATGAGTTGGAGGTTGAGGACCCAGAAGGAATGATAGAGTTTTCAGCGAAAGATTTGACATGGACAGAAGTAGCAGGAGACCAAGTCGCGATTATTCCATATTGTCGACTTGAGGATTTTATAAGTGGAAAGCAAATGAGGGAAAGTGCACCTACTCAATTTGTTGCTAAAACTCGACGAATTAAAGATGTGAAGGATATCAAGAGGACAAATTCTTAATTTTGATTTTAAGTTCACTATGTCGAACATGCATAAATATTTTATTTAATTTTTGGTAAATTCTTGATCACAGATATTGGTGTGCCTATGGTCCAAATCATGTACAATCCAGCAATGTAGCTGAACCTGGATCTAGAACTAAAAAACGTCTTCCACGTCACAGCATCAAAGTTGGTTGTCAGTGTCACTTTATTATGCGACGATTTGCTCTTAGACCAAATGATGTTCTAATATATACAGAATACAGACATATTGATGACAAAAATGTTGTTTGTCATGGAAATGAGGCAAATGGCATGCCGAAGAAATTCAATTTTGCGCCGCATTTAACAGAGCATATACGAACTATTGTTGAAGATTTGGTTCGTGATGGTTTTAATGCTACGATGATCTGGGAAAAATTTATCTTTGATTTAAGGTATGGATCTAGTGAGTTGTTCACAGGGGACCTCGAGATTCTTTCATGACAAGAAAAGATGTGTCAAACATGTACAATAATATCAAGAGGCTGGAGTATGTGAAGCATGAAAGTGATCCAATGAATGTGGATTGTTGGGTTAGTGAGTGCCCAGAGAGCTTTTTCTTCTACCAACAACAAGATGTTGTTAAAAACATCCCTTTCATTATAGGCATACAAACTAAGTGGATGCTTTCAATGATGGTGAAATATTCGCACAACAACATGTTATCAATGGACTCCACTTTTAGCACTAACAAATATGGAGTAAACATATTTACCAAAACTTCATTTATTCAACTTTATTTCAATGTCGTCCTCTTATATGCTTATAATCTTGTTTTCTTATTGTAATGCAGTATCAACTGTACACCATAATGGCTTTTGATGATCATCACAATGGGATTCCAGTGGCATGGGTCATATCATCACGAAATGGTACTCTTGATATTTGTAAATGGATGTCACAATTATTTGCAAATGGCAAAAAGGAAAACACAGATTGGCATGTCCGAGCTGTGATTACAGATGATGCAGCAGCAGAAATCAAGGCATTAAGGTGAACCAATTTTTTCTTTTTAGAAGATATAAAAAGCAATAATGTTCAAGGATATTCTCTTATAATGTTATATTATTTCAGGACTTGCACAAATTGTACACTATTATTGTGTGTATGGCATGTCCGTAGAGCGTGGTTGAAAAATGTCGGAACTAAAGTCAGGGGAAAGGAAAATAAAGTCTGTATCTTCTGGCTCTAGGATTAATCATGCATTCGTGTGAAGATGATGCATATGTGCAACATGAAATTCAAAGTTTCTTTGATGAATTCAAAGAAGAAATTGTGTTTTTGGATTAGTTTTCAACCAACTGGTTAAACAACAACAAATTATGTAAGTTTCTTAAAGTTGCATTTTATCAGTTTATTTTGTAATTTACCATTTTCTATTGTTTCTTCACATTTAATATATGTTTTTATTCCAGATATGTGGGCAAAAGCATATAGGGACTTCCCACATTCCAACCAGGATACTAATAATGCTATCGAATCTTATCACAGGTATCTAAAGCAAAGGTACCTTCGTGAGAAGAACAATGCGTCCCATAGAAGGGTGGATTGGTTGTTGCACCTGTTATTAAAAAAGGTTGAGTTGTATTACATTCACATGCAACGTCTAAAAAATGTTGGTTTTGTCCGAGCTTCAAAAACTGAGCAACAAATAAATTTAAGTAAGTGCAAAGCAAAGAATATCCCAGATGAAGATTGTATGGCTGATGGAAACAAGGAAAGTGAGTATTTGGTTCGTAGCCAAACTATGGCAACTCGTGATACATGGTATCATGTCATCTATAAAGGGCTGAACCTAAACTTTTGTAATTGCAAATGGTCTCTAAAGGGCAATATTTCTAAGCATGTTTTGAAAGTTGAGATGGTAGTGACTAGTAATGTTCGGGGGGCAATGAATTGCCTAATGTCTCTAGGTCTATTACAGAAAGACCTGGATATTTACTTGATTTAGATGAATCGTTTGTAATGACCCCAGAAATTGAATTGAACCTTCCAGCTTCTCATTCCACTGATTCAACCATTGTAAGGCCAGATAGCGCCCTAACAATCGATGAGGAAATTAAACTTGTGATGTCATCAACTCATAAGAGATTGAGGGGTTTATTACAAATAACACCCACAACTTTGGAGTAGGCATATGCACTAAATCAATTGGTAAAAAATGTAAGCCAAGAGTACAATAATAAGAAATTTGATGTTGTTACTCCATCCAAGGTCACTACCAAGAGGCGACATAGTTTCTTGAGCCCAACCAAAAAAAGGTGGCAAAGTGTTCCTACGTTGAAATCAAGAAAAGATGGACCACAGTTTCTAAAGGTTGGACTGTGTTGTGGAAGGAAAAGAAGCATGAACGAACAATTGGAGATTTCTTCTACAAAAGAAATCAATCTGGACCACACATCTAGAAGGGTACAAGTTTATATTTTACAAAATAATGGTATGGAAATATCAATTGATGTATCATTTTATGTGAAATTCAAAATATCATTATCTTCATCGCCTTCAATGCAATTGCATAACAATGTGTTTTTTTTTTTGTTACAATTGAAGATTCCACATCTCAAAATACTTCAAGTTGTCAAGTTCGTTTATTTCATGAGAATAATGTGGATCCAAATATGGGGGGTTCATTGATTCCTTTTCCATTTGATTCATCACGTCCACCTCTCCCGTTTGATCATCGAACCCCCTGGTTGTTTCCACCAATTGCACCAAATTCATTCATTGGGCAGCCTACCTCAACCCATAACATTTCAGTTCCACACCCTAGGGTGATGCCCCCTATTGTACAACCAGTCGGATTGTATCGCCGCTTGCACTCTATACAGGAAATAACGGGTGAAGAGAACAATCAAAGTGCCAGCAATCAACGGCGAGATGACAAATATTTGAGCTGATGAGTATTCATGGATATAATATGGGCATAACCGTATAAAGGGCTCTCCTAATCCAAGAACATGTTGTGTGCATGATGGGTTGAAAATGTTTCTGGATATGTACAACATTATCTAATTTCAATTTTGTACGGTTATTGTATTGAGCTATTGAAATCTTTTTGTTGAACTCAAAGCTAAAATCTCAGTGTAAATGTTGGCTGAACTCTAACAAACTCCAGGAAAAGGTTATTTGCCTTTTTGCTACTATAAGCTTGATACATCCTTTTTGGATAACAGTATAATGTATTGTACATAAAGGCAGAATTGGAACTCTTAGATATCAGGCTGTCTCATTATTGTAGATGTTATTTTGGCATGTTGCTGTCTCTTGCCCACTAGACAATCCTCTGGGTTAATATGCTTATGGTTGCTTGCATTTGTGGGGTTTCAACAACGCTTATCTGTTTTTCCATAGCCCAATCAAATTCCCTGAGTGCATTAAACCAACAAGAGAGTTTGTTCCATTTCTCAGGGTGCCTATTTGCAGCTAATTTCTAGAGCTAGTCTGTGTAAACAAAAAGGCAAATGGGGAAATTCCATTTTCAAATTGTACTTATAATAAGGCTCATTAAATAAGCTTCTTGCTATTGTCAAAGAGGTCAGCTTCAAATGGAGTTAAATTGCCAAATAATTACTCCAGCCTTTTGATCAATGCATTAGTGAGGACAAGCATGGTTCCCTAGAATGCTGAAGACAAAAAATCCAGCATGAGATTCAATTCAGCCATGAAGACTGTTGTAGCTTCATTATGGTCTGTCGTAATGTAAACTGTAAATGAAGCTACAATAGTTTTCATGGCTGAATTGAATCTCATGCTGGATTTTTTGTCTTCAGCATTCTAGGGAACCATGCTTGTCCTCACTAATGCATTGATCAAAAGGCTGGAGTAATTATTTGGCAATTTAACTCCATTTGAAGCTGACCTCTTTGACAATAGCAAGAAGCTTATTTAATGAGCCTTATTATAAGTACAATTTGAAAATGGAATTCCCCATTTGCCTTTTTGTTTACACAGACTAGCTCTAGAAATTAGTTGCAAATAGGCAACTTGAGAAATGGAACAAACTCTCTTGTTGGTTTAATGCACTCAGGGAATTTGATTGGGCTATGGAAAAACAGATAAGCGTTGTTGAAACCCCACAAATGCAAGCAACCATAAGCATATTAACCTAGAGGATTGTCTAGTGGGCAAGAGACAACAACATGCGAAAATAACATCTACAATAATGAGACAGCCTGATATCTAAGAGTTCCAATTCTGCCTTTATGTACAATACAATATACTGTTATCCAAAAAGGATGTATCAAGCTTATAGTAGCAAAAAGGCAAACAACCTTTTCCTGGAGTTTGTTAGAGTTCAACCAACATTTACACTGAGATTTTATATGCTTTGAGTTCAACAAAAAGATTTCAATAGCTCAATACAATAACCGTACAAAATTGAAATTAGATAATGTTGTACATATCCAGAAACATTTTCAACCCATCATGCACACAACATGTTCTTGGATTAGGAGAGCCCTTTATACGGTTATGCCCATATTATATCCATGAATACTCATCAGCTCAAATATTTGTCATCTCGCCGTTGATTGCTGGCACTTTGATTGTTCTCTTCACCCGTTATTTCCTGTATAGAGTGCAAGCGGCGATACAATCCGACTGGTTGTACAATAGGGGGCATCACCCTAGGGTGTGGAACTGAAATGTTATGGGTTGAGGTAGGCTGCCCAATGAATGAATTTGGTGCAATTGGTGGAAACAACCAGGGGGTTCGATGATCAAACGGGAGAGGTGGACGTGATGAATCAAATGGAAAAGGAATCAATGAACCCCCCATATTTGGATCCACATTATTCTCATGAAATAAACGAACTTGACAACTTGAACTATTTTGAGATGTGGAATCTTCAGCTGTAACAAAAAAAAAAAAACACATTGTTATGCAATTGCATTGAAGGCGATGAAGATAATGATATTTTGAATTTCACATAAAATGATACATCAATTGATATTTCCATACCAGTATTTTGTAAAATATAACCTTGTACCCTTCTAGATGTGTGGTCCAGATTGATTTCTTTTGTAGAAGAAATCTCTAATTGTTCGTTCATGCTTCTTTTCCTTCCATGACACCGTCCAACCTTTAGAAACTGTGGTCCATCTTTTCTTGATTTCAACGTAGGAACACTTTGCCCCCTTTTTTTGGTTGGGCTCAAGAAACTATGTCGCCTCTTGGTAGTGACCTTGGATGGAGTTACAACATCAAATTTCTTATTATTGTACTCTTTGCTTACATTTTTTACCAATTGATTTAGTGCATATGCCTGCTCCAAAGTCGTGGGTGTTATTTGTAATAAACCCCTCAATCTCTTATGAGTTGATGACATCACAAGTTTAATTTCCTCATCGATTGTTAGGGCGCTATCTGGCCTTACAATGGTTGAATCAGTGGAAGGAGAAGCTGGAAGGTTCAATTCAATTTCTGGGGTCATTACAAACGATTCATTTAAATCAAGTAAATATCCAGGTCTTTCTGTAATAGACCTAGAGACATTAGGCAATTCATTGCCCCCCGAAACATTGCTAGTCACTACCATCTCAACTTTCAAAATATGCTGACAAATATTGCCATTTAGGGCCCATTTGCAATTACAAAAGTTTAGGTTCAGCCCTTTATAGATGACATGATACCATGTATCACGAGTTGCCATAGTTTGGCTACGAACCAAATACTCACTTTCCTTGTTTCCATCAGCCATACAATCTTCATCTAGAATATTCTTTGCTTTGCACTTACTTAAATTTATTTGTAGCTCAGTTTTTGAAGCTCGGACAAAACCAACTTTTTTTTAGACGTTGCATGTGAATGTAATACAACTCAATCTATTTTAATAACAGGTGCAACAACCAATCCATCCTTCTATGGGACGCATTGTTCTTCTCACAAAGGTACCTTTGCTTTAGATACCGGTGATAAGATTCGATAGCATTATTAGTATCCTGGTTGGAATGTGGG
>APFE030106127.1:41027-70037 GCA_000404065.3 Pinus taeda | reverse complement strand
TAACACATAAAACACATATACACAGAGATTTCCCACTGGATCTCAAAACCGAGACTACCATCTTGATTTTTCATTATATTCCTTTCAATGTTACAATATATATTTATAGATGTCGAAGCATCCAATACCATGGACCGAAAACCATCACGTCCAAAACCATGGACCGAAAACCATAGGTAGGTTTGCCCAACCTAATATAGGGTCCAAAAAAATTTTTCTCGGGGTGCTGCCTCGAACCCCGTAGAGGGTGGCTACCCACCCCCCGGATAGGGGGGGCTGCCATCCCCCTTGTGATCCCCCCGCTGCGCAATCGACGCAACGAACGGGGGGCTCCGCCCCCCCTCTAACCCCCTGGTTCACTATGTAGGTTAGTCGTGGAAAGAATATAACACAACCCAACACCAGTGAGGCTTCATTTCAATGTTCTCTATCCTATCCATCATCTTTTCCATTCGTTTCGCTAGGGAATCTATTTTAAGGTTAGAGGATGAGGCTTTATCTTTCAAGGGTCCTCTCCTTTCATTCCTAACCCTAGCTCTTTTTGCTAGGAAATTAGCTTCTACACTAACTGCTACACTCTGCATGTCTTTTGAAGTTGGAGGATTTCTCTCTCTAAGTTGGAATGCCATATCAGTATCAAACCCATTAGGAAACTTTATCAAAGCTAAGCTAGGTGGGGGTCTAAGATTGACTAGTATTGCATTGTATATATTGTTAAATCTAGTACACTAATCCTGGACTATTTCATTTGGTCCTCTCCTGCTGTTTTCATATTCTGAAAGGATCTGCAGAGGGTTCTTTTTCTTTTCCCATCTATTTAAAAATTGCTGATAAAATACTTCTAAAGTGTGTATGCTATTAGCAGGTAAAGCTCTAAACCATGTTCTTACATCACCAGCTACAATCTGAGCAAAAAGTCTCATTTGGAAATCTCCAATATCAATTTCATGTAATTGAAAGAAATTTGTCATTTTGTTTGTATGTTGTTGTGTTGTGTAAGTTCCTATGCCATCGAATTGGACAATTTTGTTTTGGTAATCTTGTGGCATGGCACCACAGGGAGTAGGTAACACAAGAGGAGCATATCTATTTGCCATGGCTCTAAGTTGGGTAGGACTAAATGGGGTAGGGGTACTAGGAGATGATACAGTGGGTGATGGAGAACTGCGAGTAATGGGTGAGTGATGTGTAATGATAGGTTGGTGGGGAAGTGAAGGTATAAATGGAGGTGAGGAATGAACTTCAGAGGTGGAAGGGAATAATGATGAACTAAAGGGAGTTGAAACTATTTCAAAAAGCTCAGGGATCTTAACAGTAGTGAGGGATGACTGAGGGGAATTTAGAATATACTGATCAATTGACAGGTTTGATTTTGGACTTCAATATCTGCAATAAACTCTGGATCTAGAAATTGTCATCAAGTGCACTTTCACACTTGGTTCTAAATAGGGAAAGGTCAAATGACTCATCAAAGGGGAGATCTTCTAAAAACAAGCACTCATTAGGGCATGAATCTTCTTTGATTGAAGGTGTTGGACTGACTGAACTTTCTTTTCTTCTGGATCTTCTCGAATTCAGGTTGGGATTATCCACTATTGGGGGAGGGTTTGGATCTCAGTTGGCCTTAGTATAGTGAGTTCTCCTTGAAGCCAGAATTTCAAATTCTTCTAATTACTTTCTTTTTGTGAATTTTTTGTAAATAACTTCTAATAAACCCTTCAAGGGGCTTGAAATAAAGATTTGAAATCTCTCAAAGGTTTATTAAGACTAAGGATTTGAGTCCCCAGTATGGTCACCACTATGTTATCACTGAGACGTTTTCCCTAGAAGTTATCAAAAGAAGGAATAATCTGAGGTAACCACAAACCAATCTTTTAGACTAAGGTTCTAGCCAACCTAAGTCTAGAGAGGGCTCTCTCTTTGTGATTTAACTTTGTTTTTATTAGATTTTAGGTCAGTTATTAGTGTTCATGAGGGTTTTGATTTAGATTGAAGGTTGGGTGGTGGAATTATTGGAACAGATGGATAGAGCTAAGGTCTTCAAGCCATTGGGCTATGGATTCAATCAAAGGATAGCATAACTAGACCAGATAATTAAAGGGAATGTTCACAGGGCGGGATAGCAAAGCAAAAGGAAAATCTTCAGGTTTAATGGATGAGATGGTTCTAACCAGGGTGGAAGGGCAATGAAGAATCCTTAGACCGGGATCAGAATGAAAGAAAACAAGTGATCATGAAGAAGGGTAGTTAAGAATCCTTTGCTATAGACCAGGGGGAAACTACAAAAGCAAGGGAGAAGTCAAGAATTCCCTAACTAAGATAGTTTAGCAGAAAACATTAAGAATGTCAATAGTCAAGACAGAGTGCAGTTAAGAAATTTCTGAAATATCATTCATAGTTTAACATTCAGACTTCATAGAAAGACATATGATTATTAAGAAACATAAGGAAAACATAAAAATACACATGAGAGATTATTTATTTGATTTTTTCTTTACATAAGAATCCTGAAAAATATCTGAGATTTATTCCACGATCCCACAAGCCAATCCTGTTTTGATACAATAGCACCTTGATTTGAGATAAAAGTCTACAGAAATGTCTCTGAATCCACCATAAATACTTTGAAATATGAATTATTTATACAAAAAATATTTACAAAATATCTTATAACAATATGAGATTTAATCTAGGGAATCAAAATATCTTCAGGCATGAAGGTAGGGACAGATGGAAAACTGCATCATGCTATCCCTCTTATTGTGGTAGTGCTAGCTATTGCAGTTGAATTTGAGCCCTTTAAGCTGGCTGATATTTGTATGCTAGAATCATTTTTATCTTTAATATTTCACTGATACTCTTTAACCTATTACTCTTTGACCCTGTTGATCTATCTCTTACTTGTTTCATCTGGCTGCCTTTTGATTTATTGTGGTAAATTATAGTAAATTTATAATTTTTTCCCTCCATTCATCCTCAGACAACTTTACTTTGAGAATTATTCTGTAAATTTCATCTGCCTCTGTGTATTTGGAATTATTCTGCCATTCTCTAGAAAAAATAGATTCTCTAAAGTATCATACAATACTTTCCTAGTTGGCAAGGCTTTGATACCTAAAGTGCTTGCTTGTTCTTTGGCTAACTTCCTTAATTTGCCAATGTAGTCCAATTGGGTCATGAGTTTTTCATGGATGACCATAGGACTGGGAAGGCCTTTATCCCTCAAGATTTGAAATTTGGCAATGAATCTGTCAATGGCCACTTGCATGTTATGGCATTTTCCCTCTAAGTTGACCATAAGGTTTCTTTTGGAAAGAACCTTTTTAACTTCTATAATAGCTTCAGTCCTATCCTCTACACCCAGCTCATTGAGCTCATGTCTGTTCTTACTATTCATGAAGTGGATGAGTCGATTAACATCCTCGGGTTAGTCTCCTAAATCTTCCCTTACTTTTTGAACTGCTTCAGTGGCCACTTTCACCAATTCGGTTTGCACAAATATAACTTGAATTGATGGCCAAATATCATTGGCAGACTCAATGATATTGGCCCATGGCATCTCTTTGGTCTGTCCTAGTGGCTTTTGCAGAGTTAAATCTTTTTCTAGGACTTTGATCTTCTCACTCATCCTTAGTGCTTTATGTGTTTCTTCTCTCTACTGTATTTGGGCAAGCTTACAGTGAGTTTCTAAGCTTGCCACTTTCTCCTATAGCCTTTTAAGTTTTGTTGCTTGGATTGACATATCCTCCATGGCTTTTACCAGCTCTGTTGTTTTCTTTGTTAAAGTACCTGCTATTATAGATTCAGTGGTGATTGGCAATGTTGTCGTAGGTGGAGCTATGGGTGCCAATGATGTTGCGAATGTCGAAGGAACTACAATAGAAATAGTGAGAATGGCAGTGCTAGAAGTGGTGGCCAAGTCACTTTGTTTGGGCTGAATCAATGTCTATAACTCCTTTGTTTCTTTCAGTTGGTCATTCAGCTTTAGGACCAAGTCCATAAGATCTTCTTGTCCCTTTTGTGTCTCCATGACTTCTGTTGTTTGCGGGTGATGTAATGGTGGAACCTTGAGTTGCTTCTTCAAAGAAGCTATGTCATCATTCTTCTCCTTTATCAATTTTTCGGTGGCCTTTACATCTTTGAGATCATGTCCCAACTCAATGATTAAGTCCTCTAAGGACTTGATTCTGGTGTCTTTGGCTTGTGAAGAGGCCTTCTCCAATTGGAACTGAGTTGATATGTTTTTCAAGGAGTTTTGAAGTTGGTGAGCCACGATGGCTTTCCCTGTCAAGGTGGAGTAAATCATCTTCCCTGTCTGCTTGTGTAGCTCAATCTGGTCAATAGGATGAATGTCCTTTGCCAGTAATTTGAAATAGATCTTTTCGAAGTCTACTATTGTTCTTGGTTGCTAAGTAGTAGGCTTTATAAATGTCATCTGTATTTTTCCTTCTTTCACATCATAGGCTGACATAAGCCTTGCTTGATTGGTAGGCATCATCTTTAGTTATTGTGATTAAGTTTGGGATTTTAGCCTCTCATTCCTGGCCTTTTTGTCCTTGTATCTTTCTCTAATGTCTTGGTCTCTGTTAGTTGGCATCCTCAATGAGGACACTTCAACACTTTGTTACCTTTCCAACATCTGAGTGTATGATGTGGAAGGTTCCAGTGTGCCCCTAAAGGGAGTGGCAGGCCTGCTTCTTTCTCTTTCTATGCCGGTGGCCCCAACTATTTCTTCTATGAATTCCTGTTTAGAGATAGGATTTCTCCTTTTCCTTTTGACCAGGTTGGTCTCTGCATATGTCTGTGTGGTTGCCTTGCCTAAAGTAGTGGCCTCTTCCATGTTTCTTTTGAGGCTTTTCTCCTCATTTAGAGGAGTTTGCAAGATTGGGGGAGTACTCATTATGGGCTCTGGTATACCTGTTTGAGTTAGCTCCTTTGATAGGTCTGGTTGTTCTGACTCTTCTTGTACTTGAGATTCTTCTTCTATATGTGATTCACTTTGTGCTTGTGATTCTCCTTGTGTTTGAGATTCTTCTTGGACCTGAGATCCTCCTGGCACCTGTAGGAAAGAACCCTCATCAAGCTATTTCTCTAGATCAATTAGAGAATTT
This sequence comes from Pinus taeda, assembly GCA_000404065.3. NCBI lineage: Eukaryota > Viridiplantae > Streptophyta > Pinopsida > Pinales > Pinaceae > Pinus > Pinus taeda. The sequence goes on along the minus strand of APFE030106127.1, from coordinate 64,926 downwards.
TCAAGAGCAACTTCAGTGCTATCCCTGTCCACTAAAGTGTTCTGCACCCATTCCAATTGATTTGCATATTTTTCTATTTCGAGGATTCTGTGGTGAATGTAGGGAGCCATCCTATTTTTCTGTCTTCTATTGCAGATGAAGTCCAGGGGATCATATCTCCACATGAAGCTCTATTTTAGTTTAAGTCTCTGAAGGATTTGCTCTACTTCATTTACAGCTTCTCGGTTATTACACACAAAGGGGCCTAGTTGATCTTTGATTCTCAGCTAAGCCTTCTTTTTTTCTTTAATAAAATGCACCACATCTAAATTGATTATCTTCCTGTAGTACTCCAGAGAAAATAAACTCATTGGGAGGTATCTGGGCAGTTTATAAGGGGCCAACTCACAGTCATAGATTCTAATTTTAGTGTGATTTTGGTACGAGTATCAATCTCCCACTTTGTGTTTTTTTGAAAGCTGCAAGATCCTCCTGATATATAAACTGATTCTTGGAGGAGGACTTCCGAGTAGAATTGTCACTATAGGATGTACAAAAAGATCTATGAAGTCTCTGTATGGATATGGTGAGTCATGCTTATGGATTAGAGGAGTCCAGAAGATCACTGGCCTAGGATGACCTTTGGTATCAAGCTTTTGGAGAGTGAACAAGAACTTTCAGCTTGGTAATATAGAAAAAAATGGTACAAAACTGAGGAATACTTGAATACTCTTTCATTACTCATTCTAATAAATTCTTCATGCATCCTATCAGCTATGAACTTGGCTATTCATACATGACTGCAGGAGGCTGTCCTCGATTGAATATGGACATGAAGGCTAAGATGATTTCATCTATATACTGACTCGTGGTGTATCCTAAGACACTAGAAATCATTGCTACAATGTCCTGACCAAATGGGGAAAATATGGTAGCCACATATGGGGGTGGGTCTTTTGGGATATGCTTTTCCTCCTTGATGAAGGTTTGAAACATCTCAGCAAGTTTTGCAGTAGTAAGCTTGGGGAAACAGTCTAATAGGTCTCCAATTGAAATAGGGGTTAGATTTTGCCCTGGTTGAAGTTATAGCATTCCATTAATTGATTCAGCAGTGATGGTGAAAAGTACAGTCTGGTCTGGGGACATCACTACTCTTTGGTTGGGGAAGTATTTTGCATGGAAATAATGGACAATTTATGGAAAGATGTGTACCTCAGGGAATTAATACTTGGGCGAATTAGGCTCCCAAAGACCTATTTTATAAGCATGGTTTATGTATTCGTCTATATATCTGCAGTATAGTTTGATATGGGATTCAAGGACAGAGGTGTCCTTGATTTGGAAATCTTTATCAGCAAGGGGAAGGTGGTCCAAGTCCAGGTGAGGAGTAGAAATTGGTCTGACATCCATGGCAATTGGGGCAACCATTCTCAGTTCTTGTGGATTTGAGAATGGGGGAGGTAAATTGTCAGTTTTTTATGGAAAGGTGGTTCAATTCTAGGAATATTTTAGTTACTAGAGTTTCCCTTTAATTTCAATTAAGAAAAGTTAGTGACTGGTTCGGAAATTGACAGGGTTTTTCAATGTATTTTGGCTTAAATACCTGGAATTTGAAGAAAACTGGGTCTGAACCAAGTGAATGGCAATGGTGAATAGTCGAAAAAGCTTCAAGCAGGCTAGAAGGCAATCTGGGAGCTTTCTGGCATCTTCAGTGTGCAATTTTACGTGGGTTTATAGCTTGGACATTCACAGATGCATGCAATGAAGTTTACAGTTAAAAAAAACAATAAAAACAATGATTTGGGGCTTTTTTGGATTTATGCGTGAAAAGTCAATTTGGCAGGTATAGGTGAATAGTGACCGTTTGTCACGTAGTGGGGTGAACATTAGCTATTTTGGCGTGTAGCGGGCTGGCAGTAAGTGGTTTGTTTCGCACAACTTTTGGGTGCTTGGCAGTATTGGGGGGAGGTCGCCTGATTCCATTCATTGAGCGCCACGTCACCTCAAGGGCCTAGCAGAAAACAACCAATTTCGGGCAGGTAATGTTCGGATTTCAGGCCCTTCTGAAATCAACACGGGCCATCAGATGGGGAGGGGAGAGATCGTGTGGTGGTCAGGCGATGGAGTTGCACAGAAGGTAATTGGGGGGCTCGGCAAGCGTTTAAGCGAAATGGTTTGGCTTAATGAGAGATTAAGGTGGGGATTAAGGTATTGAGCAGGATTTAATTTGGTTTTTAAGTAACTTAATTAAGGATTGGTTAGTTAGTGGGTCTAGGGTAGAAAACCTTATTTTATATAATTAAATTGGGGTGGGATTAATTAATTATTGCAGGAGTTACTATATATATGGCAAATGGGTTTTCACTAGGGATTTAATAAATAAGTTAATAATTTAGTCAAATGAGCGGAAGGGGCACCATACCCTAAGCATACAATTTTCATGTTTTTAATTCTTTTTTATAAAACTTAGGATATAGTGTTTTTTTTTGGGTTTTTGACATGAAAAATAGTTTTGTGGGAGAACAAATACTTTTCCTAGGTAAAAGTGATTTATCCTTAGGAAAGAATATTATTTAGGGAAGATGAATGAACTAAAGGGGGGAGGGAGGGGGGGGGAATGAATGTTTATGATGGGATTTTAATACTTATTGCCCGTAAGTCATTGACCCGAGGGTCTAGTCCCTCCAAAAGATAGAGAAATGCTCTGAGCCTCTTTAGCTTAGGGTTTTTAAGTACTTTGATCTTTATTTTGGGAAATTAGTTAAGTAAAAGGTGAAATGAATGAGGGAAGTTAATTAATTAATTTTGATATCCTTATGCATGCTTCACTACCCATTCACATTTGGAACTTTTATGATGAAAAATATGATACACCCACTTTTGTCTAATCAATCATCAAAATTCTACAACCTTTCTACTACTTACCCATCTACTCATCCTACCATTTTTACTTCTCTTTATTAGGGTGGATTTGAGCTAGCAAACCCTTATCAAACATTTTTTCTTTTTTTCTTTACAATCGTAAACTAACTAAATCTAACCTTATTACATCCAAGGGCTCAGATTAAACAATTGAGTTCCTTTTATTTACTCTACCTATATACTTATTTGCCAAGATTAAATAGTTTGGTCAGATTTTATTCTCTATCTATAGACATGAAATTTAAACATGAAATAGCCATGTTTAAACAGTTTGGCTATCATGGATTGTGGCAAAGATTACAAACTGCACACAGTCATTTATTTTGAACAAAAAGTAAATAGTAGTGGCATTTTGACTTGCACACTTTCATGGTCTTTTCTTTTCTTGGGGTTCATATTTTTCACTTTTTTGGACCTTTTCTTATTCTTTTTGTCCTTTGATTTTTCTTTTAGGACATACTCTCTTTACATTTTTTAATTTTTGAATATGGAAAACATTTGCAGAAAGCAAAGATATGTACATATTACAGGTTTAATCTATCCCATTCAAAAATTATGACTCCTATTGGTATAGGAACCTAACAGAAACATAAGTGGAACTTATAAAAAATAAAAGTCACTAGGAAAAATATCATCATACATCAATCAAAAGGAAACATCTACTAGATGGGGATACTCTAGATCCTCAAGATTCTTTGATGGAATATTCATCAAAAGGTTCATCGATCGAGAGAGGATGCAAGTGTTTCATCAAGAATTGCAAACTTGTGGAATTCATGGGATGATGGTATGATGACATAAGAGGTGAAGCGGATCAAGGGATTGAATCTCTTTTCAATAAAGGAAGATGTTGAAGGAAGTCTCGATGACACAAAGGAAAATGAGGAATGCATGCTTATATTCAATATTGAAGAGTCATGTTTATTGATGCAGGTAACATGGATTAGTGCTCTATCTTGAGAGCATGATCAAAATAAAAAGTATCTTCTCCTCTAAAAAGATACAAGAAGGCATGGGTCACACATTTTCTTGATGAAATAAACACAATATGTCCTCATATGTAATATGAGGTGGTTGACAACAACTAGAGGAATTCTGATTGGAAATTCCTAGGAATGAAACGTGTGAAGAAAGGAAGGAAGAGATCATGGGATATGAAACCATGGAAAAGGAAATAAACATCCAAAGACCAAGAATATTTGATTAGGATATCTCCATGAAAGATATGAAGACTCTAATGGATTCTGAAAAAAGAAAGAGACCCTTGACAATATATAGATTTGGGAGATGCGTCGATATGTATAGAAGATGTAGATACAAATTAGAAGATGTCATGATGAAAGAACATCACAAAGGTAACTTTGATTTTAATGCTAATTCCTTTATTTTTGAACAAATATCTGGATGGTCTTATTCAAGGCTACTGAGGGAAGATCTATGGATATCTTCCACCATCGATGACCATGTAGTAGGCTGAAAGATAATTAAGGAAAAATGGCATGAAGAAGGCAACATGGTAGGAAGGAAGGCTAGATATGGACTGATGGATCACTTTCCGATGATGACATGACTAACTACTGGATGAAAGTGATGGATGGTCTATGCCCTATGTAGAAGTCCCAAAGATGAAGACTCCTATATAACGAAAAGAAGTTCATGACATCGTGAGGAGGAGTTATTCAAGTAGTTGGTTGTCCCATCATCTCCACATGAGGAGCTGCTATATGTCCCTAATTAAGAGGGAGCTTGGAAAGAAGTTTCTTACTTGGTAGAAACTTGGAAGAAAAAATCCTAAGCCAAGAGGGAGCTTAGGTACATTCCTTCCATAGGAATGAGTACATTCCTTTATTGGAATAGATATGTACTCCCTAATTAAGGGGGAGAGATAAACACATCATTCTTGTCTTCACTTGGGAAGACAGAATGGAGGATTGGGCAAACATCTGGCATCCGATACTATTTGAAGATGAGTTAGGGAATCCAAGGTAAGAGTAGTCGTAGAGGACCGATATTCTTTGAGGATTGGGAATCCAAGATAAGAATAATCTTGGTGGAACACACCTTGAGAACCTGGGTGGGTTATGTTCCAAGAGAGACAATGATGAGGGTGTCTATACATCATCGGTCTTGCCATCATTGACGTCATATCTCGTGGAGAGATAGAGTTTCTATTCAAGGCCTTGCTATGTAACAATTCTTGTCAATATGATGCTATACAGATGGGTTACCAATCTGACTCTTCTTATGAGAATTATTTATATTGAGAATGACAAAGTACCATTATGAATAGCTCCCTAGTTAACAGGATGTGTTGAAAATTGGACCTAGGTTCGGTCTTCATAATGACGCATAAATTGTGATTTTAGGTAAATGATGAAAAGAAGAAAGTAAAATGATTTTTGTAAGTACTTGAATCACGGGTTTCATGATCAAGGAATTTTATTTTAATTAAGGTTCCCATTGTGAACCTTTAGGTTTTGTCATCTAGTCATAAAAGTAAAATTGAGTCAATGTCATGCATGGACACTTCTTAGGCATGTTACATTTTTGTATGAGTCATTAAAGGCCCTCCAAGACCAAGCAAAGTCACCTCCTACAAGTCGGCTTCAAGAAGAATAATGATATCTCTCAAATAAACATGTCGAATCACACTCAACTCATGTCATATGGGAAAACAACTGTAAATAGGCAACTCAACCTCATTTCAGAAGGCAATATTTTAGTGAACGACAAGTATGAATTAAGAAGTGCGAAGATCACTTGAGAAAAATCCTAAACATCAGCGAAGAGAGAAGTATTTAGGATTGTTTTGGGATTGTTTTAGGGTTGATATCCTCCCACAGGTGTGAAGAAGAGGACTGGTATCACTAGAGAAGAAGCTGAAGTATGTCTTACTATGATAGAAGTTGAATCCAGAAGGATATAATTTAGTTCATCAAGCTGAGTTGGAAAAGAAGGCCATTTAGTCCAAGAGAAGAAGATTGAGGGGTTAAATCACGATATATATCTCATATGTGTTGCTACTAAGGTTTCCAAGGAGGTCGAATAAGGTGCAGGTTTGAAGCAAAAGGAAGTTGAAGTTGAAGAATGGCCAAGAACAGAGAAAGGAGTAGAAGGTTGACTATTGTTGACTAAGGATCTCATCAAGGAAAATTAGTGTCTTGGTCATGGAGTGGAAAATAGGTCAATGGTCTTGGTCTTGGTTCACCAATTTGAGTCTCTATAAGAAGAATAATTTGTTCGAGTTTTCCTCTCAAGTGGGAGAGGTTTTGGCCATAGCAGATAGCCTATATTATGTGTCTCTTGTCTCTTTATGGTTTATACATTGGTAGCTATTTGATGAAGAAGAACACTATAATAAAATAAATAATATAATATCATAATCTAAGAAATAAAAGGCATTCACAAGTAGTTATCTAAAGAAGAGGAATCATATATTAGTTATGTCCTAGATTTCTCAACAGCTGGGAGGCTCAAAGGTGTGCAATAGAGGGAAGCACCAAGATGACTCAACATCGGGACAAAGTATACCACTTATGACTTGGAATGAGTTGAGAAGAATTGGACATAGTATGTCAGACATTAAACTAACAATTGGCTATGCATGGAAAAGAGCAAGGTTGATACTTGATGGAGAATTGGGTGCTGCAAATATTGATGAGATAAATTTTGTTCCCTGGGTTCCATCTCCTAGAGTTTAAGACCTTTTGCACCATTGGAATCCATCAGGGTGAAGAGGACCCAGGCTGACATGGAAGCCAACTAACTTGTGAGAGGCTGGTGTGATGCAAAGTTCATTTATTGGAGGATGAAACGTACAAGGGCCCTTCAAGCAATGTTGACTCCTCCTAGTTATTTTAAAGGGTCAGGGATAATAATTGATGGAGGATGAGGGAACAAAATTTGACACGAATAATTCTCATCCCCCATATTTTATCTTCTGAAGGATTTGATTGAGTTCATAGTTGGATAGGCCAAGATGATGTAAGGCTAAGAAATGTGTCTTCGGTAGATTGAAGATTGCGAACCATTGAAAAAGGTTGGGGACCAAGGTCATAACCCTTGGTCACGTGGGAACTAGCGAGAGCTTTATGAATAGAGGAAGACTATGGGACAAGAACTTGGGCTAGCATTATATAAAATTAAGGAACTTTGTGTTATAGGACCTCTACTCCATAGTCATGATTGAAAGACTATAGCTATAGTCTTTGGCCATGGTGGTTCATATCTAAGTCTTGAACATATGTATCGATATATAGAACTCATCGTTGAATTTTGTATAAAAGGAAATTAATTCGCCTTATTTGGGTTGAAGGAAGAACCTTTTTGGCTTGTGTTTGGAACTTGTGGGACTTTTCAGTCGACATATTGGCACAACTAGTATTAGGTCAACACCATGTGGTATCATAGCTATAATTCTATGTAAACCTTAGAAACGAGAGGTTACATTTCTTGGTGAAGCAGGAAAGAAAGAAAATCAAACAAAGATACAAAGAATTAAAATCTCTTTGTTGGGATAGGGTCCCTAGGGTTAGTTTTGGGGTTAGATAACCCAAATTTTGTATATGTTTTGTAAAATATGTAAAGTCTTTGCGATATGTGGATGTGGAGCATGCAGATAGATAGGTGTCAAAGGGGTCTTAACCGGTTGTTTTGATATAAAGCCAAGTTAGTTTTGAGACTCACCCATGGCCTGCAAATCATGTTATTATATTGAGAAAGCTATAAATAATTGAGTCATAGCGAGTCTTAGAGATAACTTTTGATAGAGAATTGGGTACGTTGAAAGTTTTTGTTGTCTTGGGCAAGTGCTAAGGTAGGAAGGCTCTGCTTCCTGTACTTAGGTGAAGAAGGGGAGGCTCCTATAGCTGAGTGCGTAGGAGGCCTGAGTAGAGTTCGCACCTAAGTGTGTGGACCCTTGCAATTGAGTGCACAGGGTAGAAGAGCTTGTAATCTAAAAATTGAAGATTAATAAAGATTGTTTTGAAGAATTACTGTGTATTTATGTTCAAATAGTTTATGTTCTATTCTGTCACTTAATGATATTTTTTTATGAAATAATGAATGAATGTTGTGTGAATTCATTGAATGTATCTTAATGATGCATGATACGAATGTTTATCTACTTTCACGAAGTTAAAAGCTATTTTTTTTATGTTTTCTGGTGAATTAAGTAGATCTGTGCGAACTCAGATCTAGGGTGGTTTATTAGTGCATAGAAGTAGGTAAATCTTTTGTTTAAGGTCCGCAAAGACCGATTATAGACCTTCATGAAGGTCTGGAAGCCATTTTAACTTAAATGTAGTGAAGATCCCTAGAAGGATATTGATCTGTGTGAAGGAAGATCTGAACTGTTAGAGCCTAAGAACCGTTTATCACATGTCCATGGATGCAAAAACCTGGTTCTAGCATCCACCAATATTGTTTCGGGTGAGATTGCAGCATGTGCTATGTAGGTTGTTGTCAAAAGGGCTAGTAGTTAGGGTTTTGTTTCTTGGCACGAACAACTCTAAACTTGGGTCAAGCCCCCTTAAGCCAACAAATGGTTCTGTTACCGGGACTGGGATCTATCTAAGAGATTTGCGGTAAATAGATTTCCACAAAGAAAGAACTTGATAATTGGATTGATTAGAAATTGCATGCATTCACGACTCAGGAGAACACGAGCCCTAAACTATCCAAGGAGTAGTGGTTGCAGAGGATTTTTACATGGACAAGACCAACGCGTTCTTCTATTTCTTCCCAGAAGAACTATACGAGTGGTTATCCAAGTTAGTTGATAGTCAAGGGACGTGGAGGCTTGATGGTCCAATAGTGTTGACCCATGAACTGGTGTGACATCTAGAGGCATTAGGAAGCAATATCGCACAGGTGGTGGATCATCGGCTTGACCACACCTTGGGAAGCTTTGTGACTTATTTCCTGATTGACAAGAATATCAACTATAGCGAAGGATGTTTAAAGGACCTCGAGGTAAGTATTTGAACTCACTGAAGACTTGGATTAAAATTTTTTTATGTGAAAAGAGGGTTCTGAAGTTACCTTGATGTTTGGTTCTATGTGAAGTGGGAGACTCTCTAGAGGAAACGGAGGATCTAGCTCAAAACATATTCCACTTATTGAACCCCCTTCAAGTGACGATGAAGGGGCGGTGCTAACTACGCTGTGAAGCGTTGTTCAGTTAATAACTCAAGGTATTCCAAGGATGTCGCATCCATCCACTCCACCTCCACCTCCACCTCCACCTCATACACTTACACCTTCACCTTCTCCACCTCCACTTCCACCATTCAACATGGAGAATGCGATGAAGATGCTGGTTTTTAAAGGAACAGGTGATGAAGAGCCAGAACAATTTTGGTTTGTTGCAGGAGCTGTGTGTACAATGCAACAGATTATCGATGAAAATATTAAGAAAGCACAATTGGTTACAGCCTTACGGGACCACAAATTAACATGGTATATCAAGTATTCCACTGATAACCCCAACGCGTCTTTGGAAGATACCGAGCTAGCTTTGAATAAGGAGTTCAGTAGGCCTAATTCAGAGGTCCGCCATTAATTGAATTTAAGGAGATCCGAATGAGAGTCGATGAGACACCTTGGGACTTTGATCATAGGTTGAAGTGCTAGATCAGGCAGGCTAATATGCAAATCTAAGATACCTAGCATCATGACTGGTTTATAGCAATGCTTATGTCACACTTAAGAATACCTCTATCACAGTAGAAGATAACAACGCAAGTAGAATCCTTGGATATTTTGATGAGGATGCATGCATCACCTATTCTGGATACGAACCTTGGGGTGCAATAGATTCATTTGCAACTGGAGAGCCTACACTTTGAGTTATAGACCCTAAAGAAAGGATGGAAGCTCACTGAGAGGTGCGCGTTGAAATCTGGTATCTCAAATGTAAAATCCATGGAAATCATAAGGATCATTGTCTGGCCTTGAAGAATTATATTATAGGGGGAGGGATCTTACCCCTAAAACCAAAGATTAATATTGGGATGAGCATGGGAGATACAATGTGGTTTGTTATTTGTCAGGTTATAGGACAACGGGATATAGATAATTACCACCTACTACAAAAGTTTGTACGAACCCCTCAACAATTATTTTTCAATTTCTATAAGTCTGTAGGGCATAATGAGTGCCAGTTTAGAAGTTATGAGTTGATGATGGATAGAACCCCTACCTATAGAATGCAGGCATAAAGTCAGCCTTAGGATCAAGGCACATCAGTAGAGCATCAGGGATTCCAAGGTTGAGGATGAGGGGGAGGTGTTGGACTAGGCCGAGGGCGTGGGCAGGTAATTTTCTATAATTGTGGCGAAACAGGGCACTTCACGCATGATGGTCCAAATCCCACGAATCCCTCATGCCAGTGTTGTCAACAGTTTGATCATGTCAAAGAGGAATGTTCGGTCCTTATGGCAAAGATGCAAGAGAAGAAGGTGTAGCCATAGAAACCTACACAAAACATTTAGATGATGAGGGCTGAGCCCTGTGAAGAGGATCCGAACATAAAGATTGTGTTAAGAAGTGGTATAACAATTGGCATAGATAATGGTAAGCAGTCTGAGGAAGAGGGATGGGTACGAAGGCTACTGAGAAGGAAGTAGACTTTTATTTGAATCGCACTAAAGAAATATTCTTAGAAGCAAAGAAGAACTTCGATGAGGCCTCCACCTCTTGAAGTCAGGCGAAAATGCTTGAGACTAACGCGAATGAAGAAGTATATCCTTCAATCCTAGTTATCTTTCTGAAGACTTGCATGAAGCTTCTATGCAATCATAAGGAAGTTGAAGGATTAAAAGACTTAATAGACAAGTGTGCCAATAAGGAAGTGACTCCTACAGAGAAGCACACACTAAGGAAGATTGGCAAGTATAAGGCATGACAGGGCGTGAGATGAGGCTAACCACGTAGATAGGTGAATATGAAATGGAGCAGGTCATCTTGGATCTGGGGTCTAATGTGAATGTCTTGCCTAAGCAGACATGGGAAAGGATGGGGAGATGTGTGTTGCAGTGGTCTCCTATTCAGTTGCGCATGGAAAATTAGTAGAAGATTATTCCAATGGGGCGCTTATATGGGGTAATAGTGGACATTGAGGATGCAAGTGTGCTGGCTGATTTTGAGGTCATTGAGATAGTGGATGATAGTAACAGCTACCTCATGCTACTGGGAATCGAATAGGCTATTGATATGAATGGGGTAATCAACTTGAACAAGCGAAAGATGTCCTTTGAGAAGAATTCACTCAGGCTAATAGTTCCATTAGACCTTGTAGATGGAGCGCGTTATACTGAACTTGTGTGAGACTATGTAGAGAGTGAAGATGATCTAGATCAGATATACAAGATAACAATGCATGATGAGGATTAGATCAATCCTATAGTATATGAAGGAATCGCATGGGATAGGGATAGATCCTGCACCTCCGATTCAAATGAAGAGCTTAAGAATTGGTAGAATAGGTTGCATGAAGTATCTATGCTCCGTTGCAATCTGATGACCAAGTCACTAAGGTGTGTTTCGACTAAGGTAAGAAACCTTCCACATTATGATGGGTTGACTTATGTGGAATTATTTTTGGATGAATTTGAATGAGAAGTACCGAAAGATCATTGATTCCAAGCAATGGAATTGGTGCTGCATGCTACGCTTGCCCATTGGTGGGGTACACACAAGGAGAGATTTGTTGGATGGAGAGAATACTGTAAAATGATGAAGTTAAGGTTTGGCTATGCTAACACCAAGATGACAGAAAAATACAACAGGAAGGATGATCCACATGATCATTTATCACGATGGACTAGGGCCTAGGGAACATAACCACGACCGGAATGGGTGCATATATTATGTCATTTGCTAGATACAATTCCAATGAACTGGTGTTTGGAGATAGATCTTCGCTATGGAACGACTAAATGGGACATTTTAAGGAAGAGTTTTCTATTAAAGTTCAGAGCATCAATGAGGCACTCCAATAAATTAAAGCAGCAATATTCAGAACACTAAAGGAACCTATAGAATGGACTCATCCAGATTGGAGTACACAGCTACGAAATGATTTGGAATGCTATAATGTGACTACTGAACAAGAGGATGACCTACAAAATATTACCATCCCTGAGACTAAAGGTGAGCGCGACGTCGAGGTATTGAAGGTAGCAAACCTAGATATATCAGAGCCTATGAAAACTCGAAAACTCGACAGGTAAACATTGGGTCTGAAGACCCAAGTTCATGAAGATAGGATATTATTGGGATGAAGATACAGTTGATAAGGTATCTGAGTTGCTGCATGAATACCAAGATTTGTTCCCCACAAAATTTTCAGATCTAAAAGGAATTTTCGAAGATCTTGATGTTATGAAGATTACATTGAAACAGGATGTGAAGCCTATTAGGTAGTGACCTTATTGATTGAATCCAAAATACAAAGAAAACGTGCACCTAGAACTAGATAAGGTGCTGGAAGCTAGGATTATTGAGTCTGTAGAAGAATCTGATTGGGTAAGCCCAATGGTGGTCCAAGAAAAGAAACAGAAGGAAGAAATGTGCATATGTGTGCATGACCCATTTCTGACACCATTTACTGACAAAGTATTAGAGTGTTAGTGGATAGGAAGCATACTCGTCCACTGATGGATTTTCAGGTTATCATCAAATAAAGATTGCGCCAAAGGATAGAAGCAAAACAACCTTCGTGACTAAATGGTGGTGCTTCCAATATACATTTGTGCCATTTTGATTGAATAACGTGCCTACAATATTTTCCCGGGTAGTGATTGTGGTGTTCAAGGAATTTATTCATAAGTTCTTGGAATTATATTTTGATGATTGGAATGTGTTTGGGTTGGTGAGGCGCCATGTTGTGAGTTTGATCCTTATGCTGGATACATGCCGAAGATTTCAGATCACGCTGAACTTGAAGAAGTTTATATTCTTTGTGGCTTTTGGGATTTTGCTCGGCCACATTGTCTGTAAGCAGGGATTGATGGTGAACCTGATGAAGATTGTTGTTATTATGAATTTGGAACCTCCTAGGAATGTGAAACAACTGCGTGTGACATTGGGACACATTGGGTACTACAAAGAGTTTATCCAGGAGTATTTCCAGATAACCGCACCGATGCAAAAGTTGGTAAAAAAGGATGCAATGTTATGCTAGGATGAAGACTGACAACGCAACTTGGATGTATTGGGGGAGGAGATGGTGACAACGCCTATTTTGTTGTTTCCTGACTGGAAAAAGGAGTTTCATGTGCATGTTGATGCCTCCTGTATTGCGTTAGGAGCAATATTAACCCAAGCAACAGAGGGTGATATTGATCATCCAATAGCTTTTGCGAGCAGAAAGCTATCCAAAGAAGAGAAGAATTACTCCACTACAGAGCGCAAAGGGCTTGCAATGGTCTACGCGCTGTAGAAATTCAGACATTATTTATTGGGAAAACACTTCAAGATGTATACAGATCACTTCGGCTGAAGTACCTGGTTAATCAGCCTGTGTTGGGGGGGAAGATCTGTCGATGGTTTCTATTGTTCCAGGAGTATGACATCGAAGTGATTATGAAGCCTGAAAGATTGAATGCAAGCCCAGACCATCTCTTAAGGATTCAAACAGGGGAAAAACCTAGTAGTTTGGAGGAAGGACTACCTAACACATAGCACTTTACAGTGTGCATCATCGATGATCACTTTACCGATATTATTCAGTTTTTAACAACGAGAAAAACTTCGAAAGGCTATTCCACTCAACAAAAGAAGGAGTTAGCAGTTTGGGCTACATATTTTTCAGTAACTATGGGTCATTTATATAAACTAGGTACAGATGTGATATTGCGTAAACATGTTCTGGAGTTTGAACGCACTAGTATCTTAGCTGAAGCTCATGGAGGAGTGGAAAGAGGCCACTATGCAGGGAAAGTGACTGCGCAGAAGATCTTGTGCACTAGGTTATGGTGTCCAACATTGCACAAGGATTTTATAGCATATTGTAAAGTGTGTGATACATTCCAAAGGACAGGGCAACCTTTGCGAAGGGATGAATTGCCTTTAAATCGTCAAGTTTTGTTGCAAGTATTTGAGAAATGGGCCATTGATTTTGTAAGTCCAATACAACCACTAGGAAAGAAGGCATGCACGCATATATCATTATTGCAACAAAGTATTTAACCAGATGGGTGGAAGCGCGACCATTAAGGGATTGTACAACTTCCACTACTACGAAGTTTCTCTTTGAGTATGTATTAACAAGGTCTGGATGCCCGAATATTTTGATGAGTGATAGAGGTACACATTTTTTGAATGAAACGATCAATGCGATGATGGAAGAATTTTAGGTATATCATCAGAAGATCACACCCTATCATCCACAAGAAAATGGAGCAGTGGAAGCTTTTAATAAGATCTTGGAGCATGCATTGACAAAGGTATGCAATACGCAGAGGAATGATTGGGACATGTGCATATATGCTGTATTATGGGATCATATAATGAATTGCAAGAAATTGACAAGAAAAACACCATTCAGGCTGGTCTATGGAATTGAAGTCGTCATGCCAATGGAATATATTGTTCCCAGCCTAAGGGTAGTAGCCTCAGTTGAGATGGTGGACCGCGAAACCTTGGAGGAACAGCTCGTGCAGCTGATGGAATTGGAAGAAGACCGCTTCCTAGCAGGATTTCATCTATGAGTGCAAAAGGAATGCAAGAAAGCATGACATGGTCAACATATTTAGCTATGCATGTTCAAGGTAGATGATTTGGTGTTGTTATATGATAATATTTTTATGAATTTTCCGAGAAAATTTCAAATGCACTGGTTAGGGTCATATGTCATTATGGAGGTCATGGGTGGTGGCACAATTTATCTCACGAACCTAAATGGGGAACCATTCCCTAGAAAAGTGAATGGCAGTAGATTGAAGTTGTACACATGGGATCCTACCCCTACGCAATGACTATATGGCAACAGGACAGTCTCATTAATCCAGACAGCTGCAAGGGATTGCGGGACTATAAACTACACTACTTAACTAAAGGAAAATTGTGGTAGGGAGGATGTGTGATGGATGGCACGCGTGAAAAAGTTGTAATTACGCTGAATGAGATGCACCTTAGAGGATGGTATCACATGGGTGGGTCCAGAGGTAATCATTGAGGTTACTACTCATGATTTGATGGCTAAAAAACATCTAAGGGGAGTGGATAGGCATTATTTATTGCAAAAATCTTTGGAGATCTGTCATCAAAGGGGCATTTATTGTTATAATTTGGGGGGAACGGTCATATTTTTATTCAAAAGATCCTATAAATTATGTGTGTTAGTCCAACGAAGAACACTTTGCATTCTAAGAGTTTCTTGCACGTTTTGTGGTCTGAAGCGTATGAATCGTGCAATTTGGGAAGAGTTCGTGATTCGCCCCTCTTTTTCAAATTACACAGTAGCAACCTGAGAATGATTCATTGAGAAAATGACCTTTACAAACCTTGCTAAAGCCATAAGTTCATAAGTTGTTGTCTCTGACGTGCCAGGCCCCAAAGTAACTAGTATGGAAGCTACGGCCATTGTGCCTATGGCATCGAGGTCGCTTAGGCCAAAGAAAACTACCACAAAAGAGAAACAAACGGTTGTAAGGGAGAAGCACTCCACTGCTTAGGAAAAGAAAAAGAAGCTGGTGCTTGTGCAAATGTCACCAAGGAAGAATATGGAGGTGTGAAAAGAAGACAAACAGCCAGCGAAAGTGGTGGATTTAGAAAAATAAGAATACCAAGGTTTCGAAGAAGTCGATGCTGAAGAGATCGAGCCTATCTAAAGGCTTCCTGAGTGTGTCCCTCAGCGGAAGGGAAGAATCAAAGTACCCAAGGATCTCACTTTCGGGAAATTCAAAATGTCGACACCCCTGCTACCTGAGCAAGTTGGATTTGAAGGTCCTAGGCTAGCAGGCATTCTAGTACTAAAAATGGAGGACTGGGACCTCGCAAACAATGAGAATTCCCCACATTTAGAACCCACAAACATATGACCAAGATATACTATGAAGAAATGGGGTTTACAACATTCGAGCCCATGAAGTGGGTCCATAGTGTTGAGCAGGTGGGGCTGCTGAACATGCTCTTAGTGCTGCACTATCACCACTCAATTATCAACATAGTGTGTGTGTGCTAGCTCCTCATGCTAGTGAACGATGGGTGTTTATGGCTGGGAGAGCCCATCCCAATTATAGACATGTTGATGCAAAGGATCATGAAGTTACCTTATAAAGGAGCAGACCCTAGGAAGGAGTTTGGAGGGAAAACTGGTGAGAAAGAACTAGCTGATAAAATGAAGGAGGATGGTCTTGTAAAAAAATTGAGCAGATACTATTTCCTTTCTATCCAATACTAGGCAGTACAGTTTGATGCCCATATTCTTGCGGGAAAGATCATGAGAAAGTGTTGCACGGATGAAGTTCTGGCACCAGTAAAGTTGCTTGTATCATAGTGTGTGAAGGGCATTCATTATAATTGGGCCAAGTATCTATGCCAGGAGCTCCTCTCAAACTACTGAGAAGCCCAGGAAGAAAGCAAGCCATTTCATTACACTTGGATTTTATTATCCATTGTGTTAGATGCTTGGAGGTTGTCATAGGATAGTGAGTTTCCTCCACACAAGGAAGATTTACCTGAGGCAGCGTGGTTTGCCTCATTGTGGTCTGCAATGGGTCAGGCACGAGTCAAGGAGATGAAGATTTTCTGGATCTTGATAGAAACGGACCTTCATATGGTGATCAGTCAAAGGCCAAGGTTGTCCCCAACCTTGTTCCCACAGTTGTCGGCCTATGCAGAGTTCAAAGCAGACTTACATGGTGTGTCCATAAGAGCGCAGAAGGACCCAAAGCAAACATGGCACCAATTTCCTGGACATGGATGTGCAAGAAGTTGTGGGGTATTGGGAAGCCAAGTGGCATGAACCTATGACATTAGATGTAGGTAAAAGAAAAGGTGTAGAGAGCTCTGCTGCATAGAAGCGAAAGGCTGCTGCTCAAAAGGTTGCGCATGCTTTGGCTGAGCAGAAGAAGAAGGAAGCTGCTAAGGCAGTTTCAGAGAAGGAACGAATGGAGAAAGAGCATGCTTCTAAAGAGCAGGCGGAGAGGGAACAACAAGATACAGAGGAAGGTGGAAACTCTCCTTCACATCACACTGACGAGCAAGAGATCTTAGAGAAGGGAGGAGGAGGTGATATGGAGAAGAGCACTCCTTTCCTCCTCAAGAGATGCGAGCAAGAGCAGACAGGTGGACAACAGAAAAAGCACAATTCAGACAAGCAGATGCATCTTGACCCAATGGTGCTGATGGAAGGCGATCTCCATGAGGTCGATGAAAAGGTGCGGGACATGACAACAAAGATGCTGCAACAATTTGAGGAGAAATATATGCAGACACTAGGGAGCATCCAAAAGGATCTGTACGAGCTATAGATCCAGGAAAATAGGGTCTAGGTGGGTGTCGAGTGAGCGAACAGAGTACAAGTGAGCCTAACACAGGGCAGTAGTAGAGTGGTGGAGCTAGAATGCACTCTGGACCTCAGAGTCATTCCATTTCCAAAGGGTTCCATTCACGCATAATCAAAAAAGGATCGCGTTGTGATTAATATAGTGAAGGACATGGGGCTAAATTTGGCTTTGGTTCTACTCCCGACTCTCCATGTGCTACATCAGGGGGTGTTAAAAGAATTCAGGATTAGGGAGTAGCGCGTCCCCACCATCGTCACTGAGTTTAAGGTCAACAACTAACAACTCTTCGCAGAAAAAGCCCTGGCACTAAAAGCCAAGGAGGAGATGCAGGAGAAAACTTAGAGATTAGAGACAACAATCGAGCAGGCCTGCAAGTTAGTGTCCGAATTGCAAATACCGGAGGATGCTAAAGCCTCAACAAAAATTAGGAAATTGACTGTTGTAGTACGTGCATCCAAGGAGGAATTCGGTAGGGTGAATTTTGACTTCTAGATGAAAATAGCAGAGTTGTAGTTGAAATTTAAGCCAATGACTCCACCAGAGGTTTGGGAGTAGCAATAAAGGATGGCATGAATACATTGGACATCGCAGTCAATGAATGATCTTCAATGTTTGATGTTGCGATGGAATTATGGACAAATCTGCAGGAGGACCCAAACTTGCGGAAGCTCAACACAGATGTTCAAGAGATCCAGCGACAGTATGATGAGGTACGAGCGACTGCGTGCAATTTGGCACTAGCGCAACGCCTAGCGAATTTACAGGAGGGAAAAAACCTTCTCACACAGGTGGAGGAATTGCAGAGGGAAGAGGCCTTGCTAAATGCTAGTTTGGATCCATGACTAGAGCAAACTTGTTAGCTTACTTTATCACTTCAAGAGAAGCTCAAGGGACTACAACAAATGCATAGGACCATGTGCCTAGTAGTGGAAGGGGACAACATAAAAATTGGACAAAGAGGTACAATAGGCAGCAACATAGAGTGATGGAGAAGTTGTAGTGATGCAGGTTGAGTTGCGTGGTCTTCGCAACAAGATTGTGGTGCCAGCTGAGTGACTTAATTGTGAGTCAAGATCTTTCTGTTGGGGGCCTATTGGGATAGGGTCCCTAGGGTTAGTTTTGGGTTTAGATAACCCAAATTTTGTATATGTTTTGTAAAAGATGTGAAGTATCCATGATATGTGGATGCGAAGTGCGCAGATAGATAGGTGTCAAAGGGGTCTTAGCCACTTGTTTTGATAGATAGTCAAGTTGGTTTAGAGACTCACCCATGGTGTGTGAACCATGGTATTTTTTTGAGAAAGATATAAATAATTGAGTCATAATGAGTCTTAGAGATAACTTTTGATAGAGAATTGGGTACGCTAAAGGGTTTTTGTTGTCTTGGGCAAGTGCTAAGGCAGGAAGGCTCCGGTTCATTTACTTAGGTAAAGAAGGGAAGGTTCCTAGAGCTGAGTGTGTAAGAGGCCTGGGTAGAGTCTGCAACTAAGTGCGCAGACCCTCCAACTAAGTGCACAGGGTAGAAGAGTCTGTAATCTGAGAATTGAAGATCAATAAAGATTGTTTTGAAGAATTATTGTGTATTTCTATTGAAATTTTTTTATGTTATATTATATTGCTTAATGATATGTTTTTATTAAATAATGAATGCATGTTATGCGAATTCACTGAATCTATTTTAATGAAGCATGATACGAATGGTTATCTACTTTCACGAAGTTAAAAGCTATTTATGTTATGTTTTCTGATGAATTAAGTAGATGTGTATGAACTGAGATCTAGGGTTGCACGGAAGTAGTTAAATATTTTGTTTAAGGTCTGCAAAGACTGCTCATAGACCTTCTCAAAGGTTTGGAAGCCATTTTAGCTTAGCTACAATGAAGAGCCCTAGAAGGATATCGATCTGCGCGAAGGCCGATTTGAATTGTTAGAGCCTAAGAACCATTTATCACATGTCCCTCGATGTAGAAACCTAGTTCTAGCATCCTCCAATACTACTTCAGGTGAGACTGCAACCTACGCTATGTAGGTTGTTGCTGAAAGGGCCAACATTTAGTGTTTTGTTGGTTGGAATGAACAACTTTGAACTTGGGTGAGGTCCCCTTAAGCCAACACTCTTCGAGGAACAAAGTTGTAGAATCATATTTGGAGCATTAAAATGAGACAAAGGAGGAATATATCAAGTTAAAGGCTATTAAAAAATTACATAATCAATAGAAGAAGGATTCGTACAGAGAAAAATCAGTAGGATGAATCAATGGAATATTTTGGAATAGGTGAAGCATGATGTTTTTATGCTAACTCTGGTCATGAGGAATTTATGTTTGTAGATAGTAGAGAGAGGAAGTTGACAACAATGATATAGCAAGTGAAATTTGGATAGAGGAAGAGGAAATTGTGACAAAACCCCAGCAACAAATGAAATTGCTGATATGAGGATAACATGAGTTCTCAAAAGAAAAATTGAAGAGATGAGAAGTTGAAGTGCAGAAGCATAACAAATTTCGAAGTTTAAGAACAAAGGTGCTTAGGTTCTAGTGCAAAGAACAAGTGAAAACGAGATTACAATAGGTTGACCTGGTACAAGTGACAAGTGAGGGACTTGTTATAGAGATAGGAGAGGCTTATTGCAGCTCAGAAGTGGACAAGGAGAGTTCACAGAAGAAAAAGGAAGCAAGGATGACTACTAATAGTCATACCAAGTGTTTAGAGAGAGGTCACAATCAGAGTGCCAAAACAATTGGCATGAGGCAAGTAACATATGAGGAAATTAAAAGGGAAATGGTTGAGTTGAGAGAAAAACTCAATCATATAAAGAAGTTGTTATGAGACCAGGGATACAACTAGATAACAAAGAAGAAGAAGGTGAGATTGAATTCATTACATGAAAAGCTGAGGTAGAGGATTGTTCTAGGTTGAAGAAATAACTTAGAGAAAGTGAGTGTGAGATGGAATTTCACTAATGTGAACCAGAGAAGGGATCAATCCTTGGAAAGGACGAAAGTGATGAAGATACTGAGAAGATACTTTTTGAGAGTCTCATGAATTTTTTGGGAGATCAACATATGATGGAAAAATCATTTATTGGGGAAAAAGGGCCTATTGATTTTAAATCTAATAATTTTTATGTGGATGCAGGAATTATTGCAGATGATGGACAACACATTAAATTTTTTCAATGCGTGGATGAAGAATAGTCACTGAGTATTGTTATAAAGATTGGAAGAGAACATAATTTAAATTATATTGTCAGTGAAAGGAAGATAGAATTTTGTTGTAAAAGAAATCAAGGTGGAAACAATAAGTAATGAATATAGCTATGGGAAAAAATCCTGGGAAGAAACATTTTTATTTCTGAACGAGATGCCTGAAATAGAGAAGTTTCTATTCTATGACGATGTGTTTGAGGATGATGATATTTTTAAGCTTATGTGTATAGATATTTAAGATGTTAAGGAAGAAGCTATTACAGTGGAAGAAACAAATGAAGATCTAATGAATAGATTGAAGTTTCCAGTGTTGCATGAGGAAAGGATATTGGAAGCACCTAAAGGGGCTTAAAAATTTCATGTTTTTGAAACTAATGAGTGAGTTGTGTTTGCAGGTAGTAAAGAATGTAAGAAAGGATAAAATCATAATTTTTCATTTCAATGGATAAGACAATATTGGGAAGATATGCAAATATAATGAGTACAAATAGTGGAAAATTTCAAGAGGATGAGGATGTGCAAAGAAATATGAGTTGGATTGGAGGTACAAGAAACTTTGGAAGAGGCTATGCAAGACTACAAAGGAGAAATCATGGAACTTGAAAAATAAGGAATGAAAGAAGGAGAATGGAACAAAACCATGGAGGAAACCTTGTACAAAGGTATAAATTGTTTATTGAAAATCTGTTATTTATTCAAAATGTGAATTTGTTGTAGGAAAAGAAACTTAATTTTCATCTTAATGGCATGCAACATTGGATGCACAATTTTGTTGAGAATGAGAAAAAGTATAAAGAACTGGAAATGACAACAACCATATAAATTGCATGTGGAAGTCAACAACAAAAAAATGGTAGAAAATAGGTATACCAAAAAAAGACAAATCTTGATAGTGGACTTGATGGAGCATGGAGATTAATGAAGAAGGAAACCAGATGGAGCTTCCATGAAATGAGAAGTGTAGTCAGCAAAAACTTTCCATGGATTGAAAGGGATTGCATCGACATGATTATGAGTAGGAAAAAAAACAAGAAATGGGATCCTAGAAAGGAGAATGTGCAATTGGAAATATAGTGGGATGGCATAGAAATAAAATATTGCAACAAAGTAGAAAAACAATTACAACATAAAATCTAAAATCTAGGAGGATTTTAATCAACCTATCGAAGCACATGGTCAAGAGGCCATGAATAATTTTCACCTTGAGAGTAGGATGTAGGAGCATCAAACCTCCAAATCAAATACATTTGAGTATACCTAAAGGTCATTCATTTATTAAGGGAGTTGGTTTCCTAATTGTCAATTATTTGTAATTTTCTATGTTTTTAGCAAGATTGTAATATTGGTGTAAGTTAGAGAGATATTGGGATAGGTTAGATTTTGAGATATTATTTTGTGGATATAAAGGATTCTTAGGAGCTTATTAGTTGAGTGAGTTGTGGATCTAAACTAATTCTATTTGGGATCCTTTTGTATGTTTTGTAAGCCCAAAAGCCATTCAGAGAGCCATCATAGAGAGAAGATAATAGGAAGGATTTGAGGCAAAGTATGGCAACAAGGGTGAGGATGGACAATCCAATGTAAAATTAGCTAGGAAAGGATTTTCATAACTTTTTCATAGAATCTAAATTAAGAGAATAATTCTTATATTTGAATCCTTCCATATTGTGTGGAATAAATCCTTTATGTTATATTTATGAGAATAATCCTTTTTCTTGTAACATGGGAGGGAATTTATTGACTTATTGGATGCAATGAAGTTTTGGAGGGAGAAATATGAAGATCAATCTTGCATAGAATCAGGGTGGTGCAGCAAAAGTAAGAGAATTGTGATAGAGGAGAAGAACATTGAAGAAAAACTTAATCATTGAAGAACAATGGAGAGTTCGACACTTAATTGTTGGAAACTAGAACACTACTCAGAAGGGGGATGAATAAGTAGTGTAAGCACTTTTAAACTTTTCCTGCAATTACTTTGATCTGGATTTTAAACAGGGACGCAATAAAATACAGAGATAACCATATACAGAAAGATGTAGTGGAAATAATACTTCATTTCATTAATGGAAAATACAGAAATATGCTTACAACCCAAAATGGAAATAAACCAGCTACAACGATGGTAGCTTATCTCTGAGAAGAGATGTGGTGGCTACATGCCTCTGAACTGTGTTACAATGAGGCTCGAAGGCCTATTTATTGTTGAGAATGTAAAACCCTTCACATCCCAAAACCTAACCCCAGACGATGAAACGCCAAATGGTGGGCCTCGTTTGGGTAAATTGGTACATCAATTTCCTGGGGTCGTAACTTTGGCATATGATCTCTGTTTGATGTGTACAATATCTCGTTAGAAAGATCTATCCGAGCACTACCACTTTGGGAGGCAACATCAGTCCATGGGCCCATGTTGCCCCAGATTTCACAAAAAATGTCATTTAGGGCCTCAAAACGGCTCTGAAAGTTCAGGACCCGAAAAACTACTAAAAATAGTAAACTGTGCTACAACTTAGGAAACTGAAAAAGTTGAAAGAGACAATTGTGGGGGTACAAATGGGATAGGTGGGTGGCAATGGTCCCCATTGCGTTGAGTTCCTCCCTGAGATGAGGAAGCTTTTGCTGAGCTGGGTCGCTGGTTAGCTGTTCTGCAATCTCTGATGTGTCTATAAATGGTGGGAAGCATGGTCGACGATGGCCCACATTGAGCACTCGATGCAGGCAAAGGAATGGAGGAATGTTGTGCTTCAAAGAATTATTTCCCATAGCCTTGCTACTGGTGTAAGGACCATCTCGGAGTGGTCGGAGCTTCTGATCAGCTCTTGTAAGGCATTATTTTTGCAGATGTAACCAAACTTTGTTGCCCACCTAAAACTTATGTGGTACCCCCTTGGGTGAGGAGAAGTTGTTCCTGTGTTCTGTCATGACCGTATCCCTTTGCTACAGCTGCTGCTGCGTGGAGGAACCCTTTGCGAGGGTCATGGATGTAGCAACAATCTTCCCCTTACTTTGGGAGCGAACCAGACAGAAAATAAATTTCCTAGTCTGTGATATGAGCTTGCTGCCTTTCTTAGCAGTGATCAAAGAGGTAGCAGTAGGTGGGGCTACCTCTGGTATCCTGTATAATGAATTACTCAAATAAATAATGACAGCACGAGGCCTTGACTCATACACTGCATGTCGCCTCCACAAGTATGGTTGGCCTAATAATACATCACAAACATCCAGAGGTGTAACATCACACAATACATCGTCTGTGAATGGTTTGATGTTGTA
>APFE030106127.1:3086-39864 GCA_000404065.3 Pinus taeda | reverse complement strand
GGGGATTTCAAAATTAACTTGTACCTTAAACGGTGTGGCATTTCTAGAGTAGCTGCTGGAAGCCGATGCGTCACCTCTGGGTAGCCGCTAAAGGATCTGTGCAAAGCTATCCATCATCGCGTTCCTCTGCTGCTCGAGGGCTTCTTCGAGCAAGATTTTGATAGGATCTCCTGCCCCCTCATCTTTTTTCTCATCCGCCATGGGAGGCCGTCGGGATTTGCGAGGCTGGTCTTGCAAAGGTTCGACCAGTTCAAGCCCTAACTCCTTATATCCTGACCTCGTTGGGGCATGCAAAGAAAAATAGAGAAAAAGTAGACCACTCTGATACCACTGATCCGTATTTTAAACAGGAACGTAATAAAATACAGAGATAACCATATACACAAAAATGGAACGGAAATAATGCTTCATTTCATTAATGGAAAATATTGAAATATTCTTACAATCAGAAATGGAAATAAACCAACTAGGGCGATGGTAGCTTATCTCTCAGAAGAGATATGGCGGCTACATGCCTCTGAACTGTTCTTAACTGTGTTACAATGAGGCTCGAAGGCCTATTTATTGTTGAGAAACAATGTAAAACTCTTCACATCCCAAAACCTAACCCTAGAAGATGAAACGCCAAATGGTGGGCCCCGTTTGGGTAAATTGGTACATCAATTTCCCGGGGTCGTAACTTTGGCATACGATCTCCGTTTGATGCCTACAATAGCTCGTTAGAAAGATCTATCCGAGCACTACCACTTTGAGAGGCAACATGGGTCCATGGACCCATGTTGCCCTAGATTTCCCAAAAAACGTCGTTTAGGGCCTCAAAATGGCTCCGAAAGTTCAGGGCCCGAAAAACTGCTAAAAATAGTAAGTTGTGCTACAATTTAGGAAACTGAAAAAGTTGAAAGAGACAATTGTGGGGTTCCAGATGGGATAGGTGGGTGGCCACCAACATCCACCTGGATCATACTTAATCTTTTACACCATGCACAAACTGAAACACAAAACCATAGATCAGAGCACCATAAATAAATATGCAACCATAAAAAAAATAAACACAATAGTAACAAGTATGTTTGGTGGAAAACCCTCTCCAGGGAAAAAAGTCACCCGTTGCTACTGCACTGCTCAAATTCTATTATGTCAAGAAAATTATTTATATAGAGTTATACATATGGCTACTATATAATGGAGAATATTTCTCAAGCAAATATATCGACTATCATCCACTGAAGGCCACCATGATGAATGATCCTCGCCTAGTTACGCTTGAACTATCAATGAATCTACAAACTTTGATCTGTTGGAAGCTACCACGACCAACAAGCCTTGCCCAGTTTCTGCTGAAATATCCAACCCCCGTTGGATTTGATAAATATTCTCTCTTATATTGACTTCAACTGAGTCCTCCAACTCTTCTCCTCTATGTGGTTCTCATTTCAAAATATTTCACACTTGAACCAAAAATTGCTTAACATGAGCACTACAACAATATAGCGTCAAAGCTTAATAAAATCTGAATCAAAACTCAAACCTCCAAATACTCCACAAAAAACAATACACTCTCACCAACCTTTATAACAATCGACGTTGCATCTTCTCACTCAACAACAAAAATATCATGACTGAAACATATTTCACCTAACTACTACTACAACTACAAACTGCTTCAGAAATTCTACACTACAGAACGCATGCAACTTGCAAAATCTTCTCCACTTGTACAACACCATGAGACAATCAATCATACTCACAATGATCTTGCTCCAATATGTAAATGAACTCAAGTTATCAACTCAATAATTACTCAAAACTACCAAGTTTTACAACTCTATTCATATCCTATATTTGATTACGATTCATCTCATTGACTCAATCAACCACTAACTTCATTAGAATTTTTTATATTTTCAACTTTAATAAGCTTTTGGAGGCCCCGCACACTTTTTTGACTATGAACTGAAAGTTTTCGATAAGGAATGTCACCATAACACAAAAATTAGCTCAACAACGTGAGGAATGCAGAGAAAATCTTGTAAAAACCTGTAGTCACTTCCTTAGCACTAACATTCATGCAACTTTAGCATCTTGGAGCTACAACTGATCCCTTGGGCCTATCTCCATGCGACTTTAGCATCTCAACCACTCCCTTGACTCAACATGCATTTGACTGGGACCAAAACTAAGTGAAAGCATCAATTCTTCAGTCCAAAACCTTTGCCACCTATGGGAACATCTTCTACAGCTTCTGAACACTCCTCCAAGCCACTACAGTAGGTTTACAACTAATGAAATAGTATAAGAACACTTCAGTGACATGCTAGACATATTCTTCCAACTTTAACACCAATTTCAACACCTGTAGCTCCTTAAGTAGTAATCACAATATCTATAAACACCTCCAACACTTATAACAACATCTCCATCTCCTATGGCAACAACCTAAACACCTAAAGTATCAGCATCAAGGCATCCAAGTGTCTCCAACACTCATAAAAGCACCTCCAACACATGTAGCAGTAATCTAATGTCTCCATGACATGTAGAGACATATGCAACATCTAAAATGGTTGTCCAACCTCCTACAACAGAAACATATCCAATCAACTCAATATTCCAACCCCTATCCAATCACACATGTGGAATCCATCACTACTCAGCCTCCAAAACAATTTCACTAGGTCTAGTCACAAGTATGTTGGCATCAATGCCAACTAACATGACCATCAAGCCAAGCATCCATCACCAAGCACTCATCACACATCACATGACCATCATCACTAAGAGATTGTTGATATCAATTACAACACTACAATGCCAACAAAATCCCCCTTTGGCATTGATGTCAACCTCAGTACAACATGTGAGACTAACTCAACAATCCAAAACCTCTCCCCCTTTGGCATTGATGTCAACCTCATTACAACATGTGAGACTGACTCAACAATCCAAAACCTCTCCCCCTTTGACATCAATGGCAAAGGGCCATACCAACATCAAAGACAATGCCAATAATGTGCTGGATGAGAGAAGGATCCCCCTGTCATACCCAACACCATATTGATGCAACCCATAGAAATATCTCCTACAAGATAAGCATGTAAAACAAGGAAACCAACTACCAACAAATCTCTAACCAATGCCATCCCAAATCTAGAAACTAAACATGCTCCCCATAAGCATGTAATGGAGGTGCAATCAACACTATGCCTACTAAAGAAACACATTTTCTTGATGCAATGAGCCTCCTTTCTAAGTGCAAGAGACTACTCCTCATGTACCGTGACTCTAACTGTCTTGGGACATGATATACAATGAAGTATAATACAATACAATGCTTCATGGATAAAGTACATAGAAGTGACAAATACATAGGACTAACCTATAAATCCTCTATCATCTATCACCACTTATGACTCTATTGACCCAATTTTACATCATGCACCCAATAAAGTGGGGCTACATCAAGGATATACATCATGAAACATGACTTGGACTCCATTGACCCATACATATTAAATGACAAGACATGTTAGACAACATGGGTTTCTCCATGAGAAATGTTCCCAAAAGATGATACAATGATAGTACGTGGATTTTACATCTGTACACAATGATGCTCTCATCAATACATGCCCAAAACATGTAATATCATGAGTACATGGCAACAATGGGCAATGAATATGCTCCATATGGCAACAAGAATAAAATGTGATACATGGCATATACATCAAAACATAAAACTTCCATGAGAAATGATATAATCTCCCAATGTGTAGCAGCAACATAGAAGCACTATCCAAATCATATGCTAGTACATGACCACTAAACATCTTGGAAATCATCATCTATGTTGTCACTTTTTCTAGCACCTGTAGCAAAAGTGCTTCAGGAGATATCGAAGACTTAATAAAGACAACCTTTCGGTTGATTATAGACTAGTGCCTAGTTCATCTTAAAGAGAGAAGTGCATTTAGGATTATCTAAGGGATTTTTTTGCACTCCAATTTTCATGTAGTTTTGAAAGATAATAAACGGGGTCTTGGTTCAATAGTTTTTCAACAAGGTGAACTCAAGAAGATACATGGATCCAAATACAAGGGGTGAATCAAGCTGGCCTCAAGAAGGAATGTCTTGTTCTGATGGTCGACACATAACAATGAGAAGCTTAATATTGAAGTTGTATTAAAGGTGAAGAGGAGGAGAGAAATGAAGGAAATAGATGCATAGGGATGTAAACAAGACAAAATCCTAAACAACAATGTTTCGGCAGAAGGATGGCAGGTATAAGAGATGGAATGACAGGAATTGTGGAGAGTGAACTAAGGTTTCATGTTCTATGGCTCATGGATACACTTATCACTAATCATCATATGTAAATTTGTGCTTTTAAAGGTACATAATTCAATCTTTAAATAACATAGGTATTGCTACTACTTAACAACATACATATAACCATCAGAAAATGAGACCGAAAGCTTCATTACACAATTACAGTAGAAGAGAAACATACATGAAATGAGATTTACAGAGGGGAAAAAATGCTGCTTACAACCATAATTGGAATCACCTAAGAGTTTCATTAATCCTCAAAATGAGTCCAATATACCATTACATTACATTTAGCCATACATAGCTTGAGCCCCTCATGAACATGCAATTAGAACCAAAGTGGAATCATAGAATTTGGACAACCGTG
The DNA here is from genome assembly GCA_000404065.3 of Pinus taeda. Lineage (NCBI taxonomy): Eukaryota > Viridiplantae > Streptophyta > Pinopsida > Pinales > Pinaceae > Pinus > Pinus taeda. Next base: position 35,171 of record APFE030106127.1, on the reverse strand, counting down.
GGTGCACGATTCTGAAACCTCTTCTAAGTGTTTCTTCCCCCTACTTATAAGTAGAGGGGGATATTTGAATTAACAATTACAAAATATCTCAGCCAAGGGCCAGTTGTCTGATTTGACTAGCTGTCTTGGTGTGCGATAGCTCTACTTCCCACAATGATTCTAATCAGGATTTGTTTCCTTCCTTAAAGTGCAAGACATACAGAATAAATAGAAATTACAAAAATAATAAGAAAAGGAAAACCGGATGATGATGGAGGAAGTATCCCTATGCCATTTCTAAGATTTCCCTGATCAAGCCATGTCTCTACCATGATGTGCCTTTTCTATTGCTCGACCGATTCTTGTTGCTTTTTCCTTAACTATCCAGCTTCACCACTCTCTGGAGTTGGTAGCGATCAATTGTGTTGGCTTGTCACAGAGAAAAAGTGAAGATTGACTTGGTAATCCTACATTGTATGACTGAGTGGAGCTCCACATTGAGGCATTATGTCTTCCTGATCCCCCATACTGATTTACCACTGCTCCATGCCTTCATTTAATACTGCAGCTGCAGACCCATACGCATTTAGAGTTTTGTACCATACCACTAGGACTTTACTACATTAGGACTTTTACTCTTAAAGGAATTACAGAATAACGATTCCCAATCTCCTTTGTCCCCCTTTGGTTTAGCCCCTTTCTGCATTTCTTCTCATATTACTGAGGGACTATGACCAGGGGATTAACCCTAAGGTGCTAGAGCCTTTGGACTCATATTCAGGATCCCTTTTCCTTTGTTAAATATTTTTGCTCCTTTTCTTTTATTTTCGTCTATAGACCGCGTGCTTGGCCAAATATAGGAGGTCGGAAAATTGGCGATTTCCTATGCATGCCCTTGGTGCATCCTCTTGAAACTTATGATCAATGATCACCATTTATGCTTAGCCCTTGGTTCCTCGGCTCTTTATGTGGCCGTAGGCTAGCCCCTGTATCGGAGACCCTTTATCGGCAAATCACAATCGCGGTTTTAACTTTGATGTAACAACATGCCTCATCATGCGAACATTGATCTCTGATTAATGATGTCATCACTCCACCACGTGTGACCTTATGAGTGGTGAGATATGTCAACTTGATTTCTTCCTACCACATGTCCACTGTACTGCCATTTCATGTTGAATCAGTTGCCCCATGTCCCTTATCATAACTAACGATGTGGTTCCAATTGTCATGTATCAGACCCAATCATGTGTAGCCATGTTTCATTTATTGGATCCAATGATGTTCCACCACGTGGCCCCGTACCTCCACGTCATGTTGATGTTAGCTACCCCGTGTCCCTTATCCGAACCAATCATGTGATGCCAAGTGTCATGCATTGGAACCAATCATTTGTAGCCACGTTTCATTTATCGGATCCAATGATGTTCCACCATGTGCCCCCCTGGAGGAGAGAGAAATGGTTAACCCTCTTCTGGTTTTGAAATTGATTTCCTTTGTTAGTTTGTTTTTGGCCCTCCCAAGACTTTAACACTATCGACATTCTTTTTGCACAATTTCTTCGTAGTGATCACTTCCAGAATCGTTGATTTCCAACTTGTGATTTGTTTGTGTTGTTATGATCGCCAATCATCGATGTGCTTGCCCCGAATTATTAGATCGGCTATATGCGCTTAATTCCACTAATGAGAAATTGCCAATGTGTGATAGCCGATATCGGAGCTTTACTACACTAAGTGTTGAATGCCATGTTGCCTGATGTTGGAATATGTGATTTGCGATGAGCCAAGACCTCTCATTTGCTACCTCCGAAATGCTGGGACCTTACCCTTACTCATTTTCTATTTGTCTTTTGGCTTTGGAAGGGCAACTTCAATTTGTTGTAACTTTTGATTTCGGGGTCCATTTAAGGAGTTCTATATATCGTTGGAAAGTTAATTCTGATAATTATCCCTCAGAGGAGGTCTTATTTAGATAGGAGTGCTTATGTTACCAAGAATATGGATGAAAACCTTTATCTTATTGTGTACTTTGGTCAGTTGAAAACAAATTTTGTAGCGAGTGACAACATTGGCTCCAACTGGGGATAATACATTGCTAGCAAGTCCTAAGAACCTACATAATAGTAGCCTTCACCATTGGCCATGGAGTCAAAAATATAATGAATCAATAAAAACAGAAAATCTCCATGGAATTTCATTTGCAGGGAGTCTTTTCCTCATCAAAACAAAATGCATAAATATAAATTCTAAAAGCTAGAAATTAAATGTTGAGCTAGTGAGCTTACTTATGTACAACGCCTACTGATGTATAGGGCTCAATTCATCCAAGTTAGGTCCACCTTCCAATGACGCCAGCCCAACATCAGAGTACTAAACCTTATACCTCCATGTTGCTGGAATTTAAAAATCAAAACAAGTATGCACCCTGAAATAGACTCTGACAAAAGTTTTGATATATGCCCCAAACTTAATTGTTGATGCTTAACTCTTTTAATCTCCTCCATGAACCTTCTAATGGAGTTGTGTTCTTGAAAATCAATGAGTAAAATGAGCACGCACCCTATAAGAACTCATACCAAAGATTTGACACATACCTTGGAATTGAGGAATATTGTTATAGGCTAAAGAAAGATGCCATGTAGTCAACTACTGGATCATGGACCTAATGAGAGAAAATTGCAGCTGCCTTATTTTCTTGAATAGTCTGCTAACTGATATCTTCATGTTTTGGGTAGCCACTGACACTACTTGGCTCTTTTTATTTATCCAAGATGGGTGCGGAGGGGGAGGGGGACTTCTCTTATTTGAGGGCTTTAGGCTTAATTAAATTTAGATCTAAATGCCCCTTTCCTTTATTCAATAGCTTAGGAGGCTGTGGGGAAGAGGTACCTTCATTTTGGTCTTGCCCTCTCGATCTCTTTCCAGATGAATGTAGATAGTATTTCTTGTGCAGCTGAGCCTGCATGAGATAAACTAACTGCTGACAATAACCATTGATCTTGTCATTTTTTAGCGTTGCACCAATATCCTCCTCCGCTTCTTCATATGCTATGAGTTCTTGTTCTTTATCAGAGAAAGAGGAATATAAGTTCCCATGAACTTTATTTGTTGTTCTTTCTTCTCCCCTTGCAATATCTATAGGGGAGGCCTTCTCTATTGGGGATTTAAACATGGATTAGCAACCTGGAGGTTTTGTCGTTGAAGGTTTTTATTTTCTAACTCTAGTTTTATCAGTCTCCATCTCTTCTATCTTCTCCTCCATGTCTTGACAGTGGAGTTGTCAGAGTGTTTAGAATTAATATTTAGACATTAGATTCGCCAGGGTGTTTATACTGAAATTTAGATAGTGGAGTTGCCAAGGTGAGAGATCTTCAACGCACACTTCCCTTGCTCACTTAACATAGGGAATGTAAATATTTGTCATACCCAGGGAAAAATATTCTAATCCGTTCCCTCACAACAACGCCATAAAGATGTTGTCACTTTTCTTAGAACCTATAGCACAAGTGCTTCAGGCGATATAGAACGATTCCTAGAGATAGCCTCTAGGTTGATTCTAGACCGGTGCCTTAGACATCTTAAAGAGAGAAGTCAATTTAGGATTATCTAAGGGATTATGTTGCACTCCAATTGTCACGTAGTTTTTAAAGATAATGAAGGGGGGCTTGGTTCAATTGTCTTTTATCAAGGTGAACTTGAGAAAATACATGGATCCAAATACAGGGGTGAATCGGGTTGATCTCAAGGAGGAATTTCTTGTTTTGATGGCCGACACACAAAAATGAGTATCTTAATATTGAAGTTGTAGTAAAGGTGAAAAGGAGATAAAGGAAGGAAATAGATGCATAGAGCTGTAAACAAGACAAAATCCTAAGCAACAATGTTCTGGCAGAAGGATGGAAGGTAGAAGAGATGGAATGATAGGAATTGTGGAGGGTTCTAAACAAGACAAAATCGTAAGCATCAATGTTTTGGAAAAAGGATGGAAGGCAGAAGAGATGGAATCACAGGAATTGTGGAGCGCGAATTAATGTTTCATGTTATATAGCTCATGGATACATTATCACTAATAAACATATGTAAATCTATGATCTTAAAGGTACATAAGTAAATATTTAAATAACACTGGTAATGTTACTACTTAGCAACATACATATAACCATGAGAGAATGAGACCGACAACTTCAGTACACAATTACAGTAGAAGAGAAACATACATGAAATGAGATTTACAGAGGGGTAAACATACTTCTTACGGCCATGATTGTAATCACCAAAGAGTTTCATTAATCCTTAAAATGAGTCCAATATACGAGTACATTATATTTAGCCATACATCGCTCGAGTCCCTCATGAACAGGGAATTAGAAACCAAAGTGGAATCACAGAATTTGGACCACCACGGGTGCAGGATTCCAGAACCTCTTCTAATTGTTTGTTTCCCCTATTTATAAGAAAAGGGGGAGCTTCGAATTAACAGTTACAAAATATCTCAGCCAAGGGCCAGCTCTCCAATTTGACTATTTGTCTTGGTGTGCGATACCTCTATTGCCCATAATGATTCTAATAAGGATTTGATTCCTTCCTTAAAGTGAAAGACATGCAGAATAAACAAAAATTACAAAAATAATAAGAAAAGGAAAATTGGATGATTATGGAGGAAGTATCCCTATGCCATTTCTGATATTTCCCTTGATCAGGCCATGTCTCTGCCATGATGTGCATTTCCTATTGCTAGGCCATTTCTTGTCACTTTGTTGTAGTGGCTACAACCACCCTCCAAAATTTTTCCTTAGCTTAGTTTTGCAGCCTCCCTACCGACCATCCTAGCAGCATGTCTTGCACTGTCAAGTACATAGGCTTCATTGGTTTTTTAGCAACTCGCTAGCCTGTGCATGTTAGTTTGCTTCTTTCCCCTCATAGGCTTCCATTCCAGACTTGAGCTAGTTGCTAGCTAAGCAGCTCCCTCAAAAAATTGTGCAATTCTTGAGGGGAACTAGCCTTCCCTCCATAAATTGTGGAAATTAGCCAGGCAACCTGATGGGCTCCAAAATTTCACAGAACAGTAAGACAGGATTCCATACAAAATCTACGCAATCTGGCCCAACACTACAGCTCAGCCTAGAAATTGCGCAATTCTAGGTAGCAGTCACCTTCTCCTAGAAATTGCACAATCCCTCTAGGATATCTAGCCCAACTCCTCCTAGAAATTGTGCAATTCTGGGTAGCAGTCACCCGCTGCGCCCAAAAATTGTGTAATCCCTCTTAGACAGCTAGCCTAGTTCCTCTCAGAAATTGCACAAATCCCTTTCTCAGTCAAGAAGGCTATTGTATGTGCCTTCAGGTTGACCGGTGCCCTCCAGGAATGAGAAAAACTGATTTTTATGCATGGGCTTCTCTTCCGAAATAGCAAAAGGTAGCATGCAAAAAGAATCCCTAGATCTAGGGATCTATTTTTAGCAGCTGGAGGTTACATGCAAAGATCATTTTAGAAACTTCTCCCCAAGTGTCGCTTTTTCCTAGATTTGTGGCATGCTCATCATAACCTCAATCTTATCAGAACTCATCAACCTAATGTTGCAGAGCTCATTCCTCACATCAACTTTGCATCTCTCACATCCCACATTACATCGAGGAGTCCTCGTCACTTTCAACTTAGCTGTTTTAGGGTGAGTTTACTTTTCATGTCTTGTGCTTCGTTTCTGTCACTTTCTATGTTTCGCTTTGTGTGAGTGATGTCTGCTTGATTTCAATGAGTGGTTCTTGTCGTTTTGATGTATGTTAGCTTGTAGAAGCATCATTTTATTTTTTTTTCACATCTCACTATTGTCGCATGTATGATGCTATTTTTGCAACAACAATTGCGGTTGTGGTGACTCGCTTCACACACATGCATGCTTTCTTGTTTTCTGAATCCTGAACTTACTATTTGCATGCATGATCATTCACTCTTGTTTACACTCAGTATCACCATGCATTAAGACTTCACATGTTGTCAGTCACCCGTTCGCAAGTCTGGGTTGCCTTAGCCTGGACCTTAGCTTTCCTGGCTAGCATTGCACATTTCTAGAAGTGAATGCTCTACCTTCCCTCTAGAAATTGCGCAATTTGGCCTAGCACTAACCTCCAAGCTTGCATTGGACAATTCTGGGAGGCAGTGTGTTGCTGATCCCAGAAACTGCGCAATGTAGTTTGTTGGTTTGCATGTCATTGTTGACTGAAATTGTGCTTTACACAGTTTTAGTCCTCAACAGGCCAAGCTGGAGTGTGCATTGCATAGTTCTAGTAGTCATTCAGCCTCCCGATAGCTCAGACTATGCCTTGCACAGTTTTCGCAATCAATCTCCTAGCCTCTCAGTCAAAATTATGAAATCTTCACAGATAGTCACACAGGTATGTTTCATGTGAGTCCTCCAGTTTTTTTTAGCTTTCAACTAACAGATTGCTTGTCATGAGTGTATCTATGTTTCTAGGTATCACAAGTGCTCGTCTTCCTCTCAGTAAGACATGTACAATGGCTTCTAGGAGAGCAGAGTCAAATACACCATTCAGAGCACAATTGGGGATGTAGTTGATCAAGTATCTATGAACTTTCCTATCTATGAAGACATCAAGTTGTTCATGAATCAAGATGAAATGGCAACAATATCAAAACGAGCAGCACCATCAACAACAACAGAAGGTAGCACACCTACATGTGACAAATGCAAGAGGAAGGTTGTTGATAGAACAAAGGTGGAACAAAGTTTTAAGCTCAAGCAAATCCACTTGTGATGAAAGCGGATTTGGAGGTTGAGGGTATGAGGTGACAACGTGACCAGAGGATCAAGAAAAAGTAGAGAGAGAAATAGAGAAGGAGTTGTAGATGCTAAGGTGGCGACTCAAGGAAGAATAAGAGCTTCACAAACAAGAGACAGAGTTGCAGCAGAAACAGGTACAACAGGAGGTGCAACATCCACAAACTAATGAAATTGCACCATACATGTTATAGATCCATTCAATAGCTAACATGGAGTAGATAAGGTGAGTAGTGTTGTTGATCACATGAAAGGGTATTCAAGAGCATGGATGTCATTTTTTTCATGCATGCGATCCCACCCATTTGGCATACACATCGAGGTGAAGACAAGAAGTAAGTCTGACTAGAGCTGAAATGTATTTTAACAAATTGATGTGCATCGTCACCAGCACACACTCAGAGATAAGTAAAAACACTATGCATCAGTATGTTGCTAGTCCAGCTGCACTCAATACGAAGATGTGCATGTTATCAAATGAGTTGGACAAAGGAGACGTATCAGTGTACGTGGATGCAACGGAGGCAAGAGTTCACTTTCAGCAAGATGTCACCATTGAGCACACGAACACCATCACAGAAGACACAAGGATGTCAAAGAGTTGGTCTTACCACCATGGCCCGAGTGTTAAGGATGTCTTACTTGGCTTGTTCAAGCCATTTTGTCTCACATGGGTACCTGTGCATATTGGATATAACATCTTGTCAAGTGGAAGTTCAAGTGTCGATAGTTGAATGTAACATTCATAGAGTAGTTGAAGAGTCATGAGGGTAAGTGAATAGTCACAAAGGGGAATGTCAAGGGTCACCCCACCCTTTGTTATATATATTCCCTCATAACTCATTGTATAGGCTTTTGGTCATCCAAGCTTCCAACAGGAGTATCATAGAGAAATCTTGCAGAGTATTGTAACAAGCCTTGGCTTTTCCACAGTGCAGAGCTAGTATATCTCTTTGGAGGAGCAGGCACCGGTTACTGTAACGTTCTGCTATCGGGACTAGTGGTTAGTCATGGTTGTACTATATGGTTGGAGCTTTCACTTCTTAATATAATAGAGCCAACAGGTTTCATTCATATGTTGTTATTGTATTTCAGCTAACTTGTTTACTCTAATGATATATGTGTTTGTTTTCTTACGCATGCACATATGGAATTTTCTGTATAAGTATGTATGAATCTTACTGAAATGTGTTGTTGGTTTAACCATCACTTTGGATTTCTAGCTTACCTGCTTTCGAGTTTGTGATGCATCTTTGCTCATGTGTTCCCTTCTTCGCTACGTTCTTTCACAGGTTTCCAAGGGGCACACTCACCTCACCCTCAGTGTGGTAGAACCTTTCGTGCATCTTCCTTGAGCTGCTGCATATGTCACACCCTTTCTACCAACAGGGAAATCTTACTTGCCTTTGCGCACAACCATGGTCAAGGTGATACCATACAACCCACTGATTGGACTCCTACACCAAACAATCTGAGGCCTAGTTGGGACTTCTTACTGGGGAGATCCCCTGACATGTTGGTGGGTCCAACACCGTCAACATTTTTGGCACTAGAAGGAGGGACAGATGACAAGCTAAGTCCTCGTCATCTATTTTGAGTCTTCGCACATCTATCATGGAGTTTGTTATAGTAAGCCCTCTGAAATGTCTGTCCAAAGGACATATCTTTTACATCAAGAGGGAGTTCTGGGATCACTTGTCACAAATCATGTATAATGGGGAAGGCGAAGTGGCCTGCCTTGAGCACTTAGATGACTTCCATGCACTCATGGAGGGCATGGATGATTTTAATGAAACAGAGGTCTGCTCGTTTCTCGCACACAATTCACAACCACCCATTGCAATGGTGTGGAACATTACCTCATAACTCCGTGCACTCATTCAAGAAGTTCAATAATATAATTGAATATGTTTTCCACCATTTTGATCTTGAAGTAGTTAATAAAAAATTGTTAAACCAATGGAAAGCCCTGCACGAATCACCTATGGAGATTTCGGAGAACTTCTGTCTATTCATGTTTGAAGCCCTGAAAAGTCAGATGAAATTTCAGTATCTCATGGACAAATTTGAATATTACGTTATAAAATCTGTCAATCCCAAGAAGAAGTTCAAGCTCAAACCCTGCTCATATACTTCAGTGATGGAGTTGTGTAATCACAGATGGACATGGTCACTATCACAAGTGATTGTCTACCATCCCCTCATCAAACAATTCCACCACGGCAGAGTGATGTGGGAGAATATGCACACACATTCATTCATTCATCACATCCTCCCAACATCACTTCTTTCATTTTTTGCGTAGATTGGGTTGCAAATCCCATGGGTTATCACAAGTATTTCGTACCCCAGCCTCCATCTTCGTATTTTGATGATCCTCTAGATGAAAATGTCTTATTTTCTTCCATTCTAGATTGTACTCTTGTTGTGAACGAGGATCAAGCTATTGAAGGAGTTGGTGTTACGCAACCAACATGCACTGTCATTCATGAAGAGTGTGACTAGGAGATTGAGAATCAAACCTCGGCGAAGGATGACTCCCTTCTGTTCGAGCCTCCTCTATTTTTCCCTGACATCTTGATGATTTTTCCATCCTTGTTATCACATGTGTATCTCCATCTACGGATGCACCCATTGTTGATCATTCACAGAACAAACCAAATGTCAGCCCATCATCCGACCATGAAGAGGACCAATCATTCATTGAAAATCCAATTGATTTTTCATCTGCTTTTTCCGGAAATGCAGAGGGTAAACATCATTTCTTCTCATCTACCCCTCTGTGTGATTCATCTAATCATGAGGATGTCGACAAACATCCTGAATTTTCTGGTCTTGATTGTCGTGATCTCTCTAGTTCTTCATCCAGTCACGATATTGATTCAACTATTGTTAATATATCTAAGACACTGGTCTATGATGACCTATCTATCAATGAAGTCGAAACACCGCAGACTGTTGAGGCACTTCAACTCGAGCCGATGGTTATGTTAGGTCCTTGTTGTCCTAAGGTTGGTTTCACTTCCAATAAGGAAATTGTTCAAACACTTGAGGCTCCTCATCACCCATCTATATGCATTGAAGATCAATCTCACACACAAATTTTTCTTCCTCCACTCAAACTACATGATCCCATCACTAAGTATTAGAGGAATATTACACAACAAGCACACTTGCGCAACATAAGTGGTCTACCTTTCTCACGTTTTCTTAAATGTCACAGTTAGAATAATGTTTATGCTTAACATCTACATGCAGTATGTCACAACACCATGGAAAGTCCATAGAGTACATGTCATGCGCTTTCATTCACTTCTTTTCTGTGGACGCACATAAGCCCGGAGTGTGTTTGGCTTCACTTTTATATATTTCATGTTTGCTAGTTCACACAATTGCATTGTTCATGAACCATGCCTTCACCAACATGGGTTTACCAATGTGCTGGTGGCTGCATTGGAAGTATCACTTCATGTGAGTAGACCCATGCACCGTTAGCTTAGGAATAGGAGTAGTGTTTTCCTTACCTTGTTCTCTTGCATGCATGTTTGCTTTCTTACCTTGTGTCTTTGCTTGCTTTCTTGTTTATGTTTTTACTCGCTTTGCTTACACATTTACTTCTACTTTTTGCTTTGTTTTCTGGTTTGTTTGCTTGTTTGCGTTTTTAGGTTAGTTTCGCATGGACAGTGTGCGACTCTTGAATCAAGGAAGGAAAAGTACAAGAGGACTTTTGCAGTTATCAATACTTGGTTATATGTCGTCATGTCTCTATATGAAGAACTTGTTGTTTTCAGTCCATGATACACCAATGGAAAATATCTATTGTTAAAGTGAACCTTGATGGAAACACAACACTTGCACACTAACTAGTATCACCTACTTGAGTAGGTTTCTTTGGGTTAATCCTTTTCAGCTCAGTCAAGTAGAGTAAGGTGAGGGGGGGAACCTTAACAATCACTTCAAAGGTATATCTAAACTGTTTCTCTGAAGGAACAACGTATTCTTCTCTCAATAAGTCGGGATACCTCTTTCGCCTCTGAAATGAATAAGTGTTATGCATAGTTACAAAAAATGAAAATGTGAAATATTTTTGAAAAAATGAAAAATGAATAAGGAAAAAGAAGAGAAAGGCTTCCTAACTGGAGAGGCGATGCACGTAATTTTGTCAGGGTACTGACCAGGATTGCTAGTAGCAAATCGGTCCTTGTGTTCCTATGTGACTCCGCTGGGGTATTGTCTAGGCCTGCTGGCAGTGGAGCAACACTAGATATGAAACTAAAACTCTGATGGCCACAACGCTTGTGCACCAATATATGCCTCATCCCTAATTGAAACAACTTGTTGACCTTGCTTTGAATGTGTGCCGACTGACCAAGAGCTTGGCAGATGCTACATCTTACAATCAAGCAAGTGTGGAAACCAAGATGAACATAGAACTAAACAATACTTCTAGAGGTGTTAGACTTTCTTTTCACTAACAAGGTCCATTCAGAGAGTTGGTGTAATACCAATGTGTTGCTAATAGTTGTAGCAGCTCCAACCACCCTCCAAAATTTTTCCTTAGCTTCATTTCGGAGCCTCCATACCAACCATCCCAGCAGCATGTCTTGCACTTTCAAGTACATAGGCTTCATTGGCTTTTCAGCAGCGCACCAACCTGTGCATGTTAGCTTTCTTCTCTCCCCTCACAGGCTGCCATTCCAGACTTGGGCTAGTTGCTAGCTAAGAAGCTCCTCAGAAAATTGTGCAATTATGGAGGGAACCAACCTTCCCTCCAAAAATTATGGAAATCATCTAGGCATCCTGTTGGGTTCCAAAATTTCACAGAACAGTCAGATAGGTTTCCTTACAAAAACTATGCAATCTGGCCCAACACTGTAGCTCAGCCTATAAATTGCGCAATTTTGGGAAGCACACACTTGCTCCTCCCAGAAACTGTGGAATCCCTCTAGGACAACCAATCCAAATCCTCCCATAAATTGTGTAATTCTGGGTAGCAGTCACCTGCTCCTCCCAAAAATTACACAATCCCTCTGGGACAACCAACCTAGTTCCTCTCAAAAATTGCGCAAATCCCTCTCTCAGTTAAGATGTTTGTTTCATGTGCCTTCAGGTAGACCGGTTCCCTCTAGGACTGAGAAAAATTGATTTGCATGCATGGGTTTCTCTTCTCGAAATAGCAAAAGGCACCATGTGAAATGCATCCCCATATCTAGGGATCTATTTTTAGCAGTTGGAGGTTACATGCAAAGATCATTTTAGAAACCTCTCCCCAAGTGTCACTTTTTCCTAGATTTGTGGCATCCGCGTCATAACCTTGATCTTATCAAAAATAATCAACCAGACACTACAAATTTCAATCCTCACATTGACCTTATAGCTCTAAATTCTGACATTGCATCTACGAGTCTTCAATACTTTCAGCTTAGTTTTTCTAGGGTAAGCTTGTTTTTCATGTCTTGCACTGCGTTTCTGTCGCTGTTTGTGTTTCTCTTTATGTGAGTGTTGTATGCTTGATTTCAATGAGCACTTGTCATTTTGATGCTTGTTAGCTTGTAGAAGCACTGTTTTAGTTTTCGTTCGCATCTCTGCTATCACATGCATGACATTGTTTTTGCACTGACAGTCGCCGTTGTGGTGACTCACTTCACACACATGCATGCTTTCCTGTTTTTTGAGTCTTGCACTTACCATTTTCATGCATGATCATTCACTCTTGTTTACACTCAGTATCACCAAGCATTCAGACTTATCATGTTGTTAGTCGCCTGTCAGCGGGTCTGGGTTGCCTTAGCCTAGACCTTGCCTTTCCTGGCTAGCATTCCGCATTTATGGAAGTGAAGGCTCTACCTTCCCTCCAAAAATTGTGCAAGTGTAACCCAACACTGACCTCCAGGCTTGCATTGTGCAATTCTAGGAGGCCACACCTTGGTGTTCCCAGAAACTATGCAATCTAGTTTGCTGGTTTGAAGTTCACTACTGACTAAAATTGCACATTGCGCAGGTTCAGTCCTTAGTAGGCTAAGATGAATAGTGCATTACGTAGCTCCAATAGTCATTCAGCCTCCCGATAGCCCAGACTATGCATTGTGTAGTTTTGGCAGTCAGTCTCCCTGCCTTCCGGTGAAAATGGTGCAATCTTCACAGACAATCACATAGTTATGTTGCATGTCAATCCTCTAGTTTTTTTTTTATTTTCGAATGACATATTTCTTTTCATGAGTGTTGTTATGTCTCTAGGTATCACAGGTGTTCGTTTGCCTCTCAGAAGCATAGGTACAATGGCTTCTAGGAGAGCAGAGTCAAAGACACTGTTAAGAGCAAAATTTGGGATGCAATCGATCAAGTGTCTATGAAATTGCGTATATATGAAGACATCAATTTTTTCATGGTGTTAGAGCCTAAATCTACCTCAAGCTGAAAAAGGTAGGATCTAGGTCCACATCAAACCACGCTTAACCTGGTAGCTAGCCCTACCAAGTTGGGAGAGGGCTCTCTCCGGGTCAATCTCAGCAAATTATAATCACTAAAGGCTTGAGATGACTGATTTAATTACTGATCTTAGGCTAGGTATGTATGTGCAAGAGTTTGATTTAATTTAAAGATGATTTGTTGGCTTTGATGAAAAGGCAGATTTTGGGTGCGGGGAATGAGGCTCAGTCTTGCAGAGGTCTCAATGGGGCAAGGTAGGCAATCATTTTTGGCACTTAAAATTGAATGAGATGGAAGGATTCGACAAGTGAGGAGCTGAAGAGGGCAAGGAAAGTCATGGATCCTCTCCAAACAGCTCTAAACATCAAGAAACTAAAGCAAACCTCAAGTAGAGCACTACAACTTCAATGGATTCTACTTACACTCTTGTTTGTTTAGTTAAGAAGAAACAAGACAGAGAATGGAATAAATAAACACATAAGCAAATTCACAATTTACAAAAGAAAGCATTGTAGCAAGACAAATTGCCACATGGATCCCAAAGAGTTCTGTAAACCCTGGTCTCAATTCCTTAGCCAAAATGCTGATATGAGTGTACAATGAAGCTCAAGGCTTTCTCAGAAGTCCAACCATGCTAATGACCAAAAAAACACATAATATAGACAAAGCATAGATCATCCTAGCCTCTAGGGGTCGAGCTCACACGTTTAGGAGTTGATCCAACTGATTCTAAACTAGGAACTAGAAATCACGAAATGAAACATCATGCCTCTAGAAACAATGGAACTGATTCATTCAGTTTCAAACAACTTTTTAACTGATGAATCTACCTTACCAAGTGAAAATTTGACACATTTACATCATCATACATCAATGTACATGAAATTACATCATAATTTTGACATTAAGAAAGTGAAAAAGTCAAACTGGCAAAAGTTGGGCAAAAAATAGAGCAATACTTGGTCAAACTAGCAAATTTTCCTCTATGCGCCATGCCTGATTCTCTATGCATAGTGCCTGTTTGGACCCACTTTTTTAGGCCTTCCCGATGTCCAAATTCACTCCAAGTGTGCTTGTTGGAATTTTCTGCCTGTCTACTTTCCCACCCAAGTGGAATTTTTCAATTTGGCCTTCATTTGGCCCTCCAAAACTCAGTTCTCTCAACACTACTTCTTGTGTGTCAAAATAGGGGCAGAAAGGTCATTTTTTGAGTGTTTTTGACCTTTTTCAGGGCTCAAAACCTGCCCAAATTTCTTGGCCATAAGTAGGAAAACATAATTTTCCATGCCAAATCCAAAAATATTGAGTTTTGGTGATTTGGAGCCTCCTAGCAAAAGCGAGTGCCATGTGGCGCGGCGCATAGAGCAGAAATTTCTGTGTTTTGTGCCAAAATTTTCCAAAATGCAAAAAGAGCCCCATAGTTTTTGAAATTTGGGCTGAGTCTTCTCTATCAAGAGCTATTTTGGGCCAAGGAAGCCTCAGTCAATATCCGAAGTCGATCATGCTCCTTTTGCCTCTTTGATGCCTTCTTCAATTTTGCCTTTAAGCTCCTGATTCTAGCTTGGCACACCATATTCCTTGAAAAATAATGATATGCCATGTTTCTCGACATATTCTTCTCATTGATGGCTTTCTCCAACAATCTCTCTAAGTGGATGTTGGCTCTCTCGAGCCAAGACTCCTGCTCAACGTTGATCTTTTTCTCGAGTGAAGTGAACTCCACCCTCCTCCTTTGGGCAGCTTGGCGATTCTCCCGAATGTTTTACAACTCCATAATCACTTGCTGATCCTCAAGCTACTTGTTTCTTTGCTCTAGTATATGTCTTTTCTTCACGGTCATATGAAGGATCAGCCTCCATGTTTGCTAGTGGGTGAGCTGTCTTGGAGCTATCTTGATGAGAAGTAGGTGATTTGCGATGTTTTTCTACCTTTTCCACCAAGGGGAATAGTGATATGAGGGACTGCGGAGGGGGGAAACAATGAGAGATTTAGGGACTGTTGGGGTAGGGTTTAGTTAAGGAAAAAAGGAATTAGGGAATAATTTGGGAGTTTTTGTATAGGACTAGGGTTTGGGAGTTTGTGTTTGGGATTTTGGGAAATGGAAGTTCGGATATGGGATTAGTGAATTTAGGGATATGTGCGTTTATGGAATAGGGAAAACAAGGGAAAAAATGGAGTAAGGGAGTGGTGAGGTGAGGGAAACTTCGTAGCGAAACAATTGATACAAAACCCTATCACTGTTTTCTTTGGAGAGAGAGGTAGGGTTTGATTTTCTTAGCCAACCACCATCAAACAAGCACCAAAATGGGATGAAAAGCAGTGATAAATGTTCAACCTACTTGCACAAATTATGATCCAAGCGTATTGGGCAATTTGGGATGAATTGGTGAAGATTTCAGACTTGTTGGTTGTATGCGTTGCGCATCAAACCCAACGCGTCGTGCCAGTTATGTGCATCGCGCTTGTGTAAATTTGCACTGGAAATCACAGCACAATGCATCGTGCGAGTTATGTGTGTTGCGCCAGTTGCCCAATGCGCCGTGCCACCAAACCCAGTTCGTAGCACGTTTTTAAGGAGACTTTTAGAGGCCTTCCTAGTGTCCAAATTGGGCACGGGATAGCTCATTGGAAAGGTTATTGAGTATAATTTTTTTTTTTTTTAACTGAAATAGTTGTGTTTTATTGATAAATTCAGGTTGGGTGAAGCCTAATCATCCATTACAATTCGCATATTTTACATGAGCTCCTTTCCCGGTTAGGGAATAATTTCCATTTTCAAAGCACCGGCATTTATGCTGATCATTCCATTTTGTAGAGTGCATCATGTGTTTGCCAATATATCTGCTTCCTTGTTTAGATCTCTGAGTATGTGGAATATTTGCACCGAGGAGAAGTCCTTCAGGATTCTACTCACTCTTAAGAGATGTTTGTTTAACGTTGGATCCTTGAGCCATTCCTTGCTTGTTAATGACTTTATCAACAATTCTGAATCTCCAAAAATAAGGATTTCGCTTGGGCTTTCTTTTCTGGTTAATTGGCAAGATTTTAAAATATTGAGTGCTTCAGCCTGATTGTTGGTTTTCAATCTGAGCCCCCAACTAAATTCATCTTTTTCCCCATTTGGATAGAAGATCACCCCTCCTGCTCCTGATCTACCTGGATTGCCTTTTGAGGCGCCATCGAAGAAGATAGTGCACTTACCCTGGGATTTCCACCACTGCTGAAATCTATCCATGGGTTCTCGAATCTGCCATCTTTCCTTATGGGTTGGTCGAGTGATTACTGAAGGTCTGGTCTTGCAAGAGAAGTCATCCAGCCATGCCCTTTCCTCTGTTCGGAGGGAATTATCATCTTTGACTGAGGAGTAGTTCAGAGTTTCTAAAAGGAGTTTCTTTGCCTGTTCTGCCACTTTTTCCGTATGTATTTAATTTTGGTTGAAGATGGTTTCGTTCTGGGTTAGCCATAGCTTCCAACATACATATTTTGGGGCAGAAATCCATACCTTATACCATAGATATTTGCCAGCAATATTGTGAGAATAACTGGCTTTCCAAGTGGAGAACATATCTGCAATCGAACAATGATCTGGGGGTCTCACATTCAGTCCAGTCAGAAAGATAGACCAAGCCTTCTTCGCATACTCACAATTGATAAACATATGATCTGAGGTTTCCAGTGCGTTTTTGCATAGAGCACATCGATGGGGACCTGCTATGTTCCTTCTACACAGGTTTTCTCCAGTCAGGATTTTGTTATGGAATAGAGTCCGAAAGAAGAAATTGATCTTGGGGATGCTAAAGCTGTCCCAAACCTGCTTCCACACTGATTTTGGATGTGGCGAATCCTTTTTGCTTTGCATCTGTAAATATCCTTGTCTTGCTATGTACACCCCTGTCTTTCCCCATCCCCAGGTATCTTCTTCATCTTTATGTACTGGAGCAAAGTCTGGAATTTCCTCTTTAAGGGTGTTTAGCTGGGGGTTTAGATGCGTTGGTGCTTTAGGAAAATTCCAGCGCTGCCAATTTCCTATGTTGTCCCAGCCAGAGATGTCTTCAATATTCCGAATTCCTTTTGATTGTAACCAAATTCTTATCTCTGATATTTCATTGTTTTCTGTCAGAGGGGGATGACCCATGACTTTGTATTTCCATAGCAGAGTGTTTTTGCCATTCCCGGGAATTCTATACAGATGAGATCTGAAAAATTCGATGCCTTTGCAGCATCGCTTCCAAGCCTGCGTTCCTTTTGGGGCTTTCTCCGAGATGAAGGATTTGATTGACTGGTGTTTGAGGTTTTTAAACTTTAATATCTGGCTGACTGGGTGATTGGGCTCAGCAAGAAATTGCCACAGTAATTTACAACCCAACGCTAAGTTTGCTTACAGGGGATATCGGATTTGAAGGCCACCTTCCTCTAATGGTCTTTTCATTGTTTCCCATTTTATTAAATGAAATCTGCTACCATTTCCTCGCCCTCCATTCCACAGGAAATTACGCATGAGACTGGAGATTTGGTCTAAGATTTGCTTTGGGGCCATCATTAAGGAGGCCTAGAATGTTGGCAGTGTCGAGAGAACCGATCTAATGAGAGTGAGTTTACCTCCTATGATAAGCCAATATCCACCGCAAACTACGATCTTTTTTTTAAATTTTGATATCACCTCCTCCCACAGTTGATTGCTATTGGATCCCTTCGTTATTGGAAAACCTAGATATTTGAATTTGTCGCAATCTACATATCCGTTGAATCCCAGTTCACTGGAAATTCTGTCAATAGCATGCTGCTTTGTATTCCATTCGTAGACAACGCTTTTCCTTTCACTGATTAACGCTCCAGAGATACCACAATATTTTTTAAGGATGGTTCTGAAGGAATTTGCAATTCTTGGAGATGCACCCCCGAGCAACAGTGAATCATCAGTGAACAACACGTGATTCACCGGGGCAATTTCTTTCACGATTCTAATCCCAGGGATGTTGCCATTTTGTTTTTCCAAGAACAATTTTATGCTCAGAGAATCTGCCATCAGGATGTAAAGAAATGGTGAAAGGGGGCAGCCCTGCCTCGATCCCCTGGTGGTTAAAAAGAAATCTGATGGTCTCCCATTTACCATTGGAGCTATTTAGATCTTCTCTAGGCAAGCTTTGATTAAATTTATAAATTCCTGGTTGAATCCAAAGGATGAAAGGATCCTGTACAGAAAAGAGCAGTTAACTCTATCAAAAGCGTTACACATATCCAGTTTTATGGGCATACCTTGTTCTTTGCGTGAGTGGCTCGAGTGTAGGGCTTCTTGGACTTGGATTACGTTGTCCAGGATGTGTCTTACTTTCACAAATCCCCCTTGGGCTGGAGAAATGAGCTTTTGTAGGAGAGGATTGATTTTGTTCACCAGTAGTTTGGCCACTATCTTGTAGGATGAATTGCACAATGAGATCGGCCTGTATCTGTCCAATGATCCTGGGTTTGTTTCCTTGGGAATTAAAGCGAGGAAGGTTGAGTTTATTCCGCCCCCAATCTTTGCCTTCCTCATAAATCCACATATCATTCTGAGGAGATGAGGTTTGATTAGCTCCCAACAGATTCTGTAAAAGTGGATTGAAAATCCATCAAGTCTTGGCACTTTGTCTGGCTCCATGGACCAGACAATATTAGAAATCTCTTCCTCCGTGACTGAGCTCATAAGATTTTCATTATCCTTCGTGCTGACTATCTTTGGTATGTTTGCGAGGAACTCTGACATATCCTCCTCACTCCCATCCTTCTCTGCAATAAGGAGAGTCTGGAATTGTTTCACTGCAACTTCCTTGATTTGGGAAAATCCTTTGCACACCTATCCATTAGATGTGGTGATTTCTGCTATGTGATTTCGAGAAAGTCAAGCCTTGTACTGCCTATGGAAATATGTGATGTTTCTATCCCCAGCTTTAAGCCACAGACTATGGGACTTTAAGCGCCAATATTCTTCCTTGTTTTTGAAGGAGCTATATGTTTTCCATTGTGCAGATCTCTCTTTGTCTAAATCCATGGGGTAGATATCTTTCTCTTCCAATTCAAATTGCATTTCTTCTAGCTGAATGACAGCCTCTTTCCTCTGGCTGGTGGGGGTGTTCATAGGTTTCTTTATCCATTCTTTTAGGGCCTTCTTTGCATTTTTCATTTTTCTCTCCCACACATAGATTGGGGAGCCTGAAACATCTATTCTCCAAGCTGTTTGAACTATTTCAAAGAACCCTTCTCTTTCTACCCAGAGAGGACTGAAGCGAAAGGGGAGGGGACCTAGTTCTTCTTCATCTTCAGGTAGAAGAGAGTTGGTTTGTGATCCAAGGTGAGTTTTGGAAGAATCTTGTTGATCAATATTATTTTTTCCATCATTATAGAGCTACTGATGAGGAATCTATCCAGCCTTGCTGCTATGTGATTTTCTCCTGTTCTGTTGTTGTTCCAAGTGCATTCTCCTTTAACTGGCTTGAAGTCTACTAGGTCCCACTGTAGTATAAGATTCTCCATTGTGGCGAGAAAAGGGTCTCTTGAGTAGATCCCTCCTCTCTTCTCTTTAGAATCTATAATTATGTTCAAGTCGCCTCCTATAACTATGTTCTTGGGAGTAATACAGTCTAGAAAATCTGAGAGTGTCTTCCAGCACTCTTTCTTTTCCTCATAGTGTACAGGAACATACATATTAAATAAATCTAGGTTGAGATTGCTTGCTATGTGGTGCAATTCAGTAAATATCCAATGCTGGGTCTCAAAGAATATTTCTAAAGAAAAGGAGTTTTTTGACCAGAATGTACCTATTCCTCCAGCCGTGCCTCTGGCATTGACAACCTTTCCAACATCGAATTTCCATTTTGTGTTACTGGTATTTAGAAGGATATCCCCTTCTACCTTTGTCTCTTGGAGCATGAGGATGTCTATGGGTTCCATTTTCAATAGATCTTTAATGCCCTCTGCCTTAGTGGGATTCCCCAAACCCCTGTAGTTCCAAGAGACCAGCTACATCATTTACCACTTGTTGGGGTAGGCCCTCCTCCCTCGGGGACACTAGGTATGGTATTCCTCCCAAGTGTCATCTCAATGGTAGCTTGACTACCAAGGGTTTTTTGCCTTTCTGACTCTTCTTCCCTGGTTTCCCTGTTTATTCTTCTTCCAACTTTTTTTGTTGGCCTTTCAAAGGTTTCATCACCTGATGAGCCCGTGTTTTCTATGTTTTTATTCTTTTGTTTGATTATATCAGCATAAGAAGGAGAGGAAGTATTACTTGGGGTTTGGTTTAGAATATTACCTGGATCTCAAGTGTCATTATTGTTCAGCTGAGGAAGATCTTCTCGCTCTGTCTATGGGGGTTCTGGAGGCGGCTTGAGAGATTCAAAGGGATTTTTGTCCTCCACGATGCTAATGGTTTCCCTGCTTCTAGTGTTTTGATTGCTTGCACTTTCTTGCCCTGCTTTATTCTCTGTCTCTTTAGCTTTATTTTTATTGTTCTGCCTATTACTTGTTGTTTTATTTTCTTATTACCATTGTTCGCCCTTTTATTTCTCTAATACCTCCTCATTTTTCTTTTTGCAGTATCTTGCGAAGTGCCTGTATTCATGGCAGTGTCGACACTTGAAGGGCAACTTTTCATAGTCGAGCTCTTGGATGTGTGTCCAATCTGCCACTGAGAGTTTGATTGCTTTCAGTAGCTCGATTTCCAGATCGACCTCTACACAGATGTGGTCACAAGAGTATTGATCCTTCCTCAGTGCCTGATCTATGTATCTTCCTAGGGCATTTCTAATGGATTGTAGCGAGTTCTGGCTCCAACAATGAAGGGGAAGGTGCGGGAGACGCACCCAAACAAGTACAGCTGTGGGCACCTCTTGTGGTGGGTAAAAGTCTGGGGTCCATTTGTTCAAGTAGAGGCCTTAGGGACCCATGAAGTATGGCCCATTTTTGAAGATCAGGCTTTTGTCGTCTACGTTATCAAAGACGAAAATGAAGAACCCTTTGCCTACAAAGTGACCTTTTATTCCTTCCTTAACCGGTGGTATCCAGTTTCGTTTAACCCATTCTTGTACTACTTTCAGGGATGGCCATAGCCCTGCAAACTGGAAAATGAGGCCTATTTATGCTAGGTTCAATACTGATCTGCATGTTTCCTCCACACGCAAGGTCACCGTGGGAATGTTGTCCAATTTTTTAACAAACTTTTGTTGTGAGCTAGAGGTCTGACGTTTCCCAGAAGCTGCTATTAGGGATCTGAAGGCCTCAAGCTCTGGAGGTGAGGGAGGAGGGGCCTTAGGGCCACCTCCGAGTTCCATCTCGCGAAGGAGGGATCAGTCAGGCGTGGCTAGGGTTGCAGTAGTGCGCAAACGATTCACAGAGAAAATGATCCACAATTTTTTAAAAGGTGAGCGAGATTGGCCCAGGAAATGAGTAAGACCCGTGACTAGTCAATACCCTCACTCATGTTTGAGCACTGTTGAGTATAATTTCTAACCCAACTATATTTTTTGAATTTGGAGTTCATTTTCCCTGTCAAAAATCAAATCTTCCAAGACCGGTCAAAATGTGCCAAATGAGGCTGCCTAAAGGTAGAGTGCTGTTGCAGTCAACTTGTGAAGGTCTTCCTCAACTCCAAATTGAGCTCATGATAGCTCATTCGAAAACTATTTGTGTCTAGTTACCATTTCACTAATCAATCAAGTTATTTGGCCAACCAATCTAGGAGAAAACTTGATTTTCCCAAGGTCACTTCAGAGGTGCATCAATTCTCCCGAGGAAAATGTATTTTTGACATTTCTCTACAACCATGACACCTGAGTAAAAGGTGAAGGAGTTTTTTCTTCCTTGGCCTATTTGGGACAAAAATATCTCTCATTTTTCCCAAATTAATCTTTTATTTCTCAGAAACATCATTGGAGTAAAACCTATCCCGATGTGTGGAACAGGGGATTTGTCGAAATGAAGTGAATGAAGGGGATAAGGGGCTTCTAAATTCTTGAGAAAATTTTGGGAAGTAAGGAGGGATGTTAGGAAGTAAGATAGATTTTAATTTCAAAGATAGAGTGAGGGGAAGGGGTCCAAAAGGGCAAAACATAGGCCTAGCCTAGAAAATTGTCAAGTTGTAGCAAGAAACTAGGGTTTGTGCAAAAATTAGGAATCTGTGGGATCTCAATGATGGGAAGTGTTTAATAAGGTACATTAAGGATAGGGGAAGGTGTATGAACATCTGGATACAAGTTTTGCTAATGATTTGACCATCCAAGAGAAATTACCTTCAAAACCCTAGGAGAGGGAAATGAACTTTACCGAGGCACAACTGAAGCATGAACAAGGTGTAAAATGACCCATTGGAACTTGACATGATGATGAAAAAGCTCTAAATGATGGTACACTCAACTGAATGGTGACATGGACCAACATTTGGATAACTTTGATAGGAGTAAAAGAAAACCCTAGACCTAATGCCTAATGACCAAATTTTGCTTGAAGACTCACTGAAATGACAAAATTTGACCTTGACACCTTAAAATCACTTTGTAAGAGCATGTTTTATCACTGGAGGAAGGCTACAAAGACTAACACTAACACATCGATAAGGATATCAAGATGAAATGGCAGCAGCATCATAGTGAGAAAAAGCAGAAGGTAGCACACCTGCATGCGACAAATTCAAGATGAAGGTTGTTGATAACACAGAGGCAGAACAAAGTTGCAAGCTCAAACAACTCCATTTGTGATGAAAGCGGTTTTGGAGATTGAGGCTATGAGGTGATAGCGTGAACAGAGGATCATGGGAAGGCAGAGAGAGAAACAGAGAAGGAGTTGTAGGTGTTGAGCCAATGACTCAAGGAAGAACAGGAGCTTCACAGACGAGAGACGGAGTTGCAGCAGGAATAGGTACAATAAGGGGCGCAACATCCACAGACTGATGAAATTGTGCCCATACAGGTTATAGATCCATTTAACAGCTGACATGGAGCAAACAGGGTGAGTAGTGTTGTCGATCGCATGTAAGGGTATTCAGAAGAATAGATATCATTGTGCGTACGCATGCGATCCCACCCATTTGGTACACTCACTGAGGCGAAGACAAGAAGCAAGTTCGACTCGACCTGAACATGTATTTTGACAAGTTGATGTGCATGGTCACTAGCACACACTCGAAGATCAGCATAGACACTATGCATTAGTATGTTGTCAGTCCAGCTGTTCTCAAGATGATGATGTGCATGCTATCAGACGAGTTGGACAAAGGAGCCATATCAGTGTACCTGAATGCAACGAAGGGAAGATTTCACTTTCAGCAGAATGTCACAAGTGAGCATGTGAACACCATCATGGATGACCAAAGCTTGGCATCAGTTCGCCATCATCGATCATTGCAAGGATGTTGAAGATTTGGTCTTACCACAACGGTCCAAGTGTTAGTGATGTCTTGTATGGCTTTCTCAAGCCATTTTGTCTCACATGGGTACATGTGCATATTGGATGTAACTTCTTGTCAAGTGGAAGTTCAAGTGTCGATAGTTGAATGTAAGAGTCATAGAGTAGTTGAAGAGTCATGAAGGCAGGTGAACAGTCACAAAGCAGAATGTTAAGGGTCACCCCACCCCTTGATATATATTGTCCCTCATAACTCGTTGTAGAGGATTTTGGTCAGCCAAGCTTTCAATAGGAGTATCTTAGAGAAAGCTTGGAGAGTATTGTAAGGAGCCTTGGTTTCTCCACAGTGCAGAGCTAATATATCTCTTTGGAGGAGCAAGCACCAGTGACTGTAACGTTCCACTATCGAGACTAGTGGTTGGTCATGGTTGTACTGTATGATTGGAAATTTCACTTCTTAATATAACAAAGTCAGCACGTTTCATGCATATTTTGTCATTGTATTTCAGCTAACTTTTATACTCTAATGATATATGTATCTATTCACTTATGCATGCATGTATGGAATTTTCTATATAAGTATGTATGAATCTTATTGAAATGTGTTGTTGGTTTAACCATCACTTTGGATTGCTAGTTTACTTGCTTTCTAGTTTGTGATACATCTTTGCTTGTGTCCTCCTTTCTTAGCCTCGTGCTTTCAAAGGTTTCCAAGTGGCACACTCATCTCACCCTACGTGTATTAGAATTGTTCATGCATCTTCCTTGACTTGATGCATATGTCACACCCTTGTTATCAACAGGGACATCTTACTTGCCTCTGCGCGCAATCGCGGTCAAGGCAATACAGTATGACCCACTGCTAGGACTCCTACACCAAATGGTTTGAGGTTTAGTTGGGGCTTCTTACCAGGGAGATCCCATAACATGTTAGCAGGTCCAACACCATCAAAAGACTTTCACCTTAAATGTCTGGCTTCACCATTCTTTTGAGTTGGTAGCAATCAACTATGTTGACTTGTCATAGATCAGAAGCGAAGATTGACCTCGTAGTCCTGCATTGTGTGATTGAGTGGAGCTCCCTACTGAGGCATTAAGTCGTCCTAAGCCCCTATATTGATTTCAAACTACTCCATGTCTTCATTTAATACTATAGTTACAAACCCATACACATTTAGAGTTTTGTACCATACTACCTAGACTTTACTGCATCGAGACTTTTACTCTTAAATGCGTTACAGAACAATGAGTCCTGATCTCTTCTACATTTCTTCTCATATGACCGAGGGGTTGTGACTTGGGGCTTACGCCTAAGTGCTAGAGCCTTTGGACTTGTTTCCGGGATCCCTTTTCCTTTGTTAAATATTTCGGCTCCTTTTCTTTTATTTCCCTCTATAGACCCCGCGTTTGGCCAAATATTGGAGGTCGACAAATCGACACTTTCCTATCCATGTCCTTGGTGCATCCTCCTAATAATTGCGAGCATCAATCACCCTTTGTTCGTAGCTCTTGGTTCCTTGGCTCTTTATGTGACTGTAGGCCAGCACTTGTATCAAAGACCCTTTATTGGCAAATCACAATCAGGGTTTTAACTTTGATGTAACAACATGCATCATCCTGTGAACACCGATCTCTTATTAGTGGCATCATCACTCCACCATGTGTCACCTTGTGAGTGGTGACATGTGTTGCCCTGATTTGGCTCCTTATGACCCCTCAAAATGCCAAATTTGTCTGCCATGTGTCCATCGTACTACCATGTCATGCTGACGTCAGCTGCTCCATGTCGCTTATCGAAACCAACAATGTGCTGCTAAGTGTCATGTATCGAAACCAATCATGTGTAGCCATGTTTCATTTATCGGATCCAATGATGTTCCGCCATGTGGCCCCCATACCGCCACGTCATGCTGGTGTTAGTTTCGCCATGTCCCTTATCGGAACCAACCATGTGTTTCCAAGTGTCATGTATCATAACCAATCATGTGTAGCCACGTTTCATTTATCGGATCCAAAGATGTTCTGCCATGTGGCCCCCTAGAGGAGAGAGAAATGGTTAGCTCTCTTTTGGTTTTGCAATTGATTTCCTTTGTTAAATGTTTTCAGCCCTCCTGACGCTTTAACACTATCAGTGTTCTCTTCCTGCAATTTATTCCTAGTGATCACTTCCACAATCCCCAATTTCTGACTAGCGATATGTTTGTGTTGTTGCGATCATCGATCACCAATGCGCTTGACCCAACTCATTGGATCACTAATATGCGCTTAGTGCCACTGATAAGCAATCACCGATGTGCAATAACTGATATCAAAGCTCTGCTACATGAAGTGTCGAATGCCATGGTGCCTGATGTTATGATATGTGATTTGCGATGAGCCAGGACGTTCGATTTACAACCTTTGATATGTCGAGACCTTACTCTTAGTCATTTTCTCTTTGTTTTTTGGATTTCAAAGGGCAACTTCAATCTTCTCTAACTTTTGATTGCAGGGTCCATTTGAGGAGTTCTATTTATCATTGGAAAGAAAATTCTAAGAACTATTCCTTGGGGGAGGTCCAATTTAGCTATGAGTGCTTCTATGACCAAGAATATGGATGAAAACATTTATGTTATTGTGTACTTTGGTAAATTGGAAACAAATTTTGCACTGAGTGACAACAATCTC
This sequence comes from Pinus taeda, assembly GCA_000404065.3. Classification (NCBI taxonomy): domain Eukaryota; kingdom Viridiplantae; phylum Streptophyta; class Pinopsida; order Pinales; family Pinaceae; genus Pinus; species Pinus taeda. Next base: position 8,926 of record APFE030106127.1, on the reverse strand, counting down.
AAAAGTGAAGATCTCACAATAAGATCACAAAGAACACAAGCAACCACCATCATGTTCCACATGTGCATCAATAATAAAATCATCTACTATGAGCAATAAGATAGCATATCATAGTATTGATAACAAATACATCCTCATAATAAAGTATCCATGATGCTCATCAAATTAGTAGCATCAATAAATAAATGTCTTTATCATGAGCAATATCCTTCTCTCTCTCTCCATGAGTAAAAACCAAGCAACACCATCCATCATACTAAGCATCATAAGTAGCAGCTAATACTTATTCTTGTCATAGGTGAGCAACATATTATCAATGAGGCATAAACAATAAATCTATGAGCAACAAATCATGTATACTCTATATATGAGCAACAAAATATAAAACATCATGAGTACATAATATCTCATCCATCAGCATGCATCAAACTATCATGAGCAGCAAAAATCATCTTCCTCACGTCTTATCCATCCAAAAACTCATAAGAAACAACATATATCATCATCTCTCAACATTGTAAATGCATACTATATGAAACATCATGTTCTCTCCATGAATCTACAACACATGACTCGTTCATCTAATACATATTAGCAACATGCATGATTCATCTAAAAATGAGAACATAAGTAATAATATGCATAATCTAGATGATCTAACTCCAAGATATCATTTGATCTCCATGGAAGCAACATATGCATGACAACATATGACATAAATATGATCTAGTAGCAAGATCATCATCAAAATACCAACTATGTCATGCAAACCATATGATTTCCATATATGACAACAACAACAAAAGTCCTTTCTTGCGACACACTCATGACAAATAAGCCAAATATAACTCCTCCAAAGTGAACGTGATGCCAACAACTGCAAGTCCATTTGGAAGCACAAATGCTCCCCCTGAATGTGTGATCCCCCTTCACACCTAGTCAATGCACATAAGAATACTACATGGCTACCAAAACATCATTAGCATCAATACAAATCAAAACATGTGGTTGTTTCAAAACTATCAACAAATGTAGATAGATGCTCCAACTAAAAGCATACTGGAATAGAAATGGAGAAAAAATGAAAATAATTCTTCAAACCTCAAGGACTCCCCCTGATCACATGCATCTCTAAAAATGCAGATTTGTCTTGTCATACATTTTTCCATATGGCTGCAAAAATAAGAATTTGCATGAAACTCATAATGCAACCATAGGCTCCTGAGACCATACATGCCTCAGTTTTTGGTGGAAAATCATTGCTATTATTTTCTCCTCCAAGCTTCCATATGTTGATCCTCCTTCTTGTTACATGGTTGGCCTTGCATATTCTGCTCTTTTTGAATGGATTTCCTGTAACACATGGGCAATTTGCAATCCTTGGCCTTATGGCTAACATTGTCACATACAAAACATCTAATATGACCAAGGAAATGAGGAATAGGTTGGTATCCTCAGATGAACCAATTTTAATTCCTTGCATGTGCCTTACAATCAATAACCCTATGGCCAAAATCATTGCATGAGAAACAATAACCATAGGATTGACTAATATATTTGAAAGAAGGAGATTTCCTTTGTATGCATGCTTGATGTGGCTTCTCCTTTTGCTGCTCCTTTTTATGGGAGAGATTGATCTCTTCATTGTTGCAACTTGTTGCTATGTGTCCACAAATTCCACAACTATAACACTTTCCAATTCTGTTTTTTTCTTTGGCCTCCTCTTATTTTGTTTCTTCTTGCATGGCTCATGGATCTCATTATTTTTTTTGCAACTAGGTGCTCCAATAATTACTAATTTTCTTGTAGATAATTGAGCATTGGTTTTGAGCCTCTCTAATTCTTCCTACAATCTTTGGCATTCATCCTCCAACTGATTATATTGTTTCCTCCTTCAAAACTCAATCTTCATTCCTTCTTCCAACTAGAATTTCATATCTGAAATTTCTTCCTTTGAATGCACACTCCTTTTCATCAAACGTTTGCAGCAACATCTGTTGATTTCTATTTTCAGCCTCGAGCCTTTGAATCTACACTTCCAGTTCCATTATATTTGATTACTCTTCATCTTTGATGCTTGATATCTCACTGCTATCACTTGTGCCTTCATCTTCATATTGTGAGGAGGATTCATTAGTTACTGCAATAAAGGTAGAATCCTTTGCATTTTTCTCCATTTCACAAAAAATGCAATTTTCCTCCAAGATACAAATTTTACAACTTATCCAACATCTCTTTGGAAATGTCACAATGATTCACATGCATGCTATCATATTTTGAAATACTATTCGAAATAATATTTTTAGCTAAATCATTATATTTATCTTTAATACCATATTCAACTGAAAGGAAAATATCTTCATCAATGGATAAAAAATATGAATCCAAATTCACTCTCCAAGTTGCAAATTTACCTTCATAAAAAACTGGAATACCTTGTTGATCCATTTCAGAAAATTTACAATTTTTTTGCCGAAATCTCCAAGATCCACTATCTAGTGATAAAGTAGCACATGAGAGCCCTACTCTGATACCAATTGTTGGAAACTGGATCACTACTGAGAGGGGGGGTGAATCAGTAGTGTGGCACTACTAGACTTTTTTTGCAAGTACTTAATATTTTACACCATGCTCAAACTGAAACACAAAACCATAGACAAGAGCACCAAAAATAAATATGAAACCGTAAAAATAATCAACACAATAGGCAGATGTATGTCTCATGGAAAACCATCTCTAGGGAAAAAACCACCCGTTTCTACTGCGTTGCTCAAATTATGTTATGTCAAGAAAATTCTTTATATAGAGTTATACATATGGGTACTATCCAATGGAGATTGTTTCTCAAGAAGATCTACAGACAACCATTGACTAAATGCAACCACGATCAATGATCCTTGCCCAGTTACTCCTGAACTATCAACAACTCTATAGACTCCGATCTCCTAGAAGCTGCCACGACCAACGAGCCTTGCCCAAATTTTATCGAACTATCGACCCACCATTAAATTTGAGAAATTAGCTCATATTGTTTTCGTTTGAGTCCTCCAACTCTTCTCCTATATGTGATTCTCATTTCAAAATATTTCAGATTGGAACCGAGAATTGCTCAACATGAGCACTGAAACAATATAGATTCAAAGCTCAATAAACTCTGAATCAAAACTCCAACATCCAAATACTCCACAAACAACAATACACTCTCACCAAACATTATACCAATCGACACTGCATCTTCTCACTCAACAACACAAATATCATGGTTGAAACATATATTTCAGCTATTTTCTAATACCACTGCAAATTTCTTCAAAAATTATGCACTAGAGAAAATGTGCATCTTGCAAACTCTTCCCCACTCACACACTCTCACAACACCACTAGACAATCAATCGTCCTCACAATGAGTTTTCTCCAGCATGTAGATGAACTCAAGTGTTCAACTCAATAATTACTCGGATCTACTGGGCTTCACAACTCTATTCATACGCTATAGTTGATCTAGATTCAGATCACTGACTCAATAAACCACTAAGTCCATTAGCCTTTTTGACATTTTAAACTTTAATCAACTTTTGGAGGTCCCACGAATTTTTCTGACCATGAATAAAAAATTTCCAATCAAGAATGTCACCATAACAAAAAAAATTGCTCAACAATGCAAGGAATGAAGAGAAAATCTTGTCAAAACCCATAATCACTCCCTTAACACTTTCCTTCATGTGAATTTAACATCTTGGGGCTATAACCACTCCCTTTGGCTTGTCTCCATGTGACTTTAGCATCTTAGGCGCTCCCTTGACTCAACATGCATGCCACTGGGGCCAAAACTGAGGGAAAGCATTAGTTCTTCAGTCTGGAACCTCTGCCACCTATTGGAACATATTCCTTAGCTCCTGAACACTCCTCCAAGCCACTACAATAGGTCTACAAATGATGAAATAGGATAAGAACAAGTCAGTGACATGCTAGACCTATTCTGCCAAATTTAGCACCAAGACAAACACCTCCAGCTCCTCAAGCAACAATTACAACATCACTAAACACCTCCAACACCTATAGCAGCATCTTTGTCTCCTGTAACAACAACCTCAACACCTAAAATAGTATCATCAATGCATCCAAGTGTCTCCAACACCGATAGAAGCACCTCCAACACAAGCAACCATAACTGAACACATGTAGCAACAATCTAATGTCTCCAAGACATGTAGAGACATATGCAACATCTAGAGAAACGTTTGAACCTCCTACAGCAGCAACATCTCCAATAAACTCAACATGCCAACATGTATCCAATCACACATGTGGAATCCATCACTACTCAACCTCCAAAACAACTACACTAGGTCTAGTAACAAGTATGTTGACATCAATGCCAACTAACAAGACCATCAAGCCAAGCATCCATCACCAAGCACTCATCACACATCACGTGACCAACAACACAAAGAGGTTTTTGACATCAATTCCAACAGTACAATGCCAACATTAGCAAGAGTTGGGAAAACAAAAGAAAAGTTTAGTTCAGAAGAATCAATCACATAACAGAGGTTGGGATGATGAGGATGTGTCAGAAGCCTGGATGGGTGACATGTTTTTAAAAAGCACCAGAAGTTCGACAAAAGCAAAATATGGGAAATATTTTCGTTCCCCGATTTTTGTCTCTCTGAGAGGCTCAGAGGTGTGCAATAGATGGAAGTGCCGAGATGACTTAGTGTCATGCTGACATGTAACACTCGTGACTTGGAACGAGTCAAGGAGAAGTGGACCCAATATGTCATACGCAAATATGACAAGTGATTATGTGTGGAGAAGAGTGGGGTCAATACTTGACGGAGAATTGGGCATTACAATTGAGGAGATGAATTCCATTCCCCAAGATCCATCCCTCGAGGGTTAAGACCTTATGCACCATTGGAAAGTGCCTAGGTGACAAGGATCTGGGCTAACATGGAAGCCAACAGATGTGTGAGAGGTTGAGGTGATGCAAAGTGTGTTTATTAGAGGACGAAACTAACAACCTATCGGTGAGCGATGCTGACTCCTCCTAGAAATACAAGTCCTTCTTTAATTATTTTAAAGGGTCGGGGAGGATAATTGACATAGGCTAGGGGAATGACAATTGACAAGAATAATTCTTGTCCCTCGAATTTTGTTTCTCGAAGGATTTGATTATGTGTGTTGTTGGATGGGTCGGGATGATGTAACGCTGATAAACGTGTCCCAGGCAGATTGAAGATTGTGCACCATTGAAAAACGCTAGGGACCAAGGTCATAACCCTTGGTCACTTGTGAACTTCCGAGAGCTTTGTGAATAAAGGAAGACTATGGGCCAGGGACTTGGGTAAATGTTATAGAAAGGCAAGGGACTTTGCCTTATAAGACCTTGGCTCCATAGTCATGATTGCAAGACTATAGTTATAGTCTTTGGCCACGGCGGTTCAACTCTAAGTATTGGGCATATGTATGCGTATGTAAAACTCTTGAATCGAATGGTTTTTCTTGTATTACCCTTGTGAATCCTACCGTTCAACTTTGAAGTCGGTATAAAAGGGAATTAATTTCCCTTAATTGGGTTCAGCTAAGCACCTTTTTGGCATGTGTTTGGAACTTTGTGGAATTTTTTAGCGGACATATTGGCACAACCAATTTTAAGTTAGCATGGGAAGTCAACGCACTTTGGCTACAAGAAGAATGTTGTAGTCCGTCCCGAGATGGAGATTAATAAAAAAATTGTAAATATATAATTTTTTAATAGATATTTAATCTTTCAATAAAACATTTATATTCATAAAATTGTTGTGTTTTATTATTAGACTAAGTTTATATGAGTATGA
>APFE030106121.1:89829-113816 GCA_000404065.3 Pinus taeda | reverse complement strand
TGGTAATCAGGCGATGTTCAAGCATGTTCGACTTCGACTCCTATATTCACATGTTTGGACTTGTACTTTGTTCGGGTTTGGATGGAGCGCAAGACCCTGGTTCTAGTCCATTGTGGGCCAGGTTGCAATTTTGTGGATCATTATTACATGACTCATTGATGGATGGTTGCACCCATACCTGAGTCTTTTAGGATGGCTGCGACCATACCTCTTATCATCATGGTCTGTTCAGCTGGGTGGCTGCGTCCATACCACTGACCTTCTTCGTATGTCTTTTGGATGGCTACGCCCATGCCTAGACTACATGTAATTGAGATATCAGTTGTATCTCCGTGCAGGTTCTTCCTGGTGGTGTTCCGGTCCAGCAGTTTTGTAAAGCATTTCACCCCTCCCACTCTCTCAGGCTTCATGCTTTAGGGGGCATCTGTTACACAGTAAAATGTCACTGTTTCCTTGTCATTCTCCCTACTATGTCATGAAATCAACCCATCATGCTCATGCTCTCTGAAATGGCCAAAAAACCCTCTTTGCCTAAGTTTATTGGATCATCGCGACTGTTATTGAAATAATCGCGCTGACTGGCGGCCTCTAGTGCGACTGATGCGCTGCTAGTGCGGAAGCACACGGATTTTTCGCACTGGTCGAATTTCACAGCCAGCGAACCTTCTGCCTGTATAAAATTGCGCTGACCAGACCTCTTCTGTAATTGAGATGCGATGCCAGCGCGCCAGCCCAGTTATGCACCCGCGCTAATCCTGTTTGGGCGAGTTTTTTCTAACAGCCAGCCTTCCAGATGACTCCAGACCTAGTTGTTGGCTTTGTAAAGGTCGCCCTCCTTTCTATGGCATGTTTGTTCGCCTGATAACCCACTTTTCTTGGGGGTAAGCTCATCCTTTCACTATTCATGGAGACTCCTTCTCCTATATAAGCCTCCACCATTGCCATGAACAACTAGTTTTTGACATATAGACTTTGACATAGAGGAATTCATAGTGCATTAGTGCTGCTCTTAATAGGAATTTGGTGTGTTGTGTGTGGATTGCTATAGAGCTTAAGGAAGGTTATGAGTTTGTTGCCTTGTGTGAGAGAGAGAGTTCTTTGACTTGGGAGATCTACCTTCAAGGGTGAATGCTTATGAGACATGCTGGCTGGACCCTCTAGAGAAGGACTCAGCGTCAGAACATTGGTTGTACCTTTCTCTATTTCTGATTAATAAAAGATAGATGACTATTGTTATGGTTCCATTCTCACTTGTCTTATGAATGATTAATGTGAATTACATCCTTTCTGACTGATGTATAGTTGCTTTTACTAGATTTTACGCTTGTGTTTGTCTTCTCTTTTCTTGTGCAGGTGTTCGCCCACGAGGATAGTGGAGGATTGTGATCGGCTAGAGTGAAGGAGCGAGAGTGGCATCTCTTCGTCAAACATAGCACTGGAATCCAAGTAGGTGTCCATTACCCACTTGTTAATTGCAACTAGGAACTTGCAGAGTAGCATTGATTGATTGTTGCTAGACCCCTTTTGGGCTAGTAGGGATCGCCTCTATCCATAGAGGGGATTTACCTCTCCAACAAAGACCATTGTCCAATCATGGTGAATCTTGTGGTCACGGGGGGACCAACACTATTGCGACCAGAGGCACAGGTAGGGCCAAGTGTGATCGCCCTACTCTGGAGTGCAATCTGTCAAATAGTAGGAAAACACAACATGGATAATTGCCACCTATTACCGAAATATAATCAGACCCTGCAACAGCTCTTTTGCAACTTTTGTAGATCGGTGGGTCATAAGGAAAGGGATTGTCGGATGTTGGTAGATCAGACATCTGCCTATAGAATGCAGAGTGAGGGGTGAGGTCAAAACCCAAGTGCAACGTTTGCGCGCGGTGGATTCCAAGGACGAGGTTGAGGATGGGAGAAATGGGACCAGGAAGCGGTCGAGGACAGCTAATTTGTTACAATTGTGGAGGACCAAGACATTATGCACGTGATTTCACAAATCCAACTCGAATATCATGTCCCTATTGTGATAAATTTGATCATGAACTGCTAGATTGCCCTATGGTGCTAGCACAGATTCATGAAAAAAAGACAACACCTCCTACAAAGACATAGAATGTGCAGATGATAAGGGCCGAACCACGTGATGAAGAATCTAAAGTAAATATGGTACTATGGGGCGATGCAACCTTAGAAGGGGATTTGTCTGAGCCGTATAAATGTCCCTCAATGTTGAAAAATTTTCTAGAAACCTGCATGAAGTTACTTCGTGATAATAGGGCAATGAAAGGACTGTAGGAGGTAATTAACATATACATAGGATGGGGAGAGCCTCGCATAGTCCGACGAATGGGGAGCCATAAATTGAAAGAAATGTGATTAACAGTGCAAATTGGTGACTATGAGATGGATCAGGTCATTATGGACCTTGGTTTGGATGTAAACTTCTTGCCTAAGCAGACATGGGAGCATATTGGCAAGCCCCCACTCCAATGGTCTCCAATCCAATTATGGATGGAAAATCAGTAGAAGATCTTGCCCATGGGTAGGCTGTAAGGAATCACCATAGACTTGGATGTTGCAAGCACTAGAATGGACTTTGAAGTTATTGAGATAATGGACAAAAAACGCTCATACTCTGCATTGTTGCGAATAAATTGGACCATCGACATGAATGGGATTATTAATCTCAAGCAGAGGAAGATGATATTTGAGAAGAAGTTGCGCTGCGCAGTTGTTCCACTAGATCCAACCAGGGGACCCCACTACACGAAACCTATGCATGACGACGAGAAAGACGAAGCATTGGATTGGATCTACCAAATTGCTACACAAAGGCCAATGAAGGGTAAGGTAATGGAGGAACGGAGAATTTCACAAGGTTATGCAGAACGATACATCGATGATTCGAAGGAAGAAGATGAGCAATGGTGGAATAGAATGAACGAGGAAACTACTTTAAACTTCAATATGCTAACAAAAATTCATGTATTGTGTTAAAGCTCTGGACTGCGAGTTGCCAGTGTATGACATGCTCACAATAGTAAATGAATTCCTGGAGAAGTTTGAGAGCGCCATACTAGAGTACCACTGATTTGATGCACTCAAATGAGCATTGTTCATGAAACCAACATGATGGTGGGGTACCCATGAAGGAACCTTCGCAGATTGGCGAAGTTGTAAACGCATGATGCAGATACGATTTGGGAAGCCAGCGCTCCAACTAACGGAGAAATATGATGGGTGAGAGAATCCACACATACACTTGAGCAAATGGACCAAAGCCTATGGCGAGGAGCCGCAACCAGAATGGGTGCACCTATTTTATCATACCTTCGATGTCATCCCAAGGAATTGGTATACTGAAATAGAGCTCCGGCATGGCATAGGAGAGTGGGATATCTTGTGCGAAAGGTTTCTGTCAAAATTTCTTTTTGAGGATCAATGGATGGATACAATGGATGATGCATTAAAGCTAGTAAAGACCACAATTTTCAAGATGCTGCTAGAACTTGAAGAAGTCGTGCAACCAGACTAGTCGCGACAGCTGAGTCGAGCCTTGGAATGTTACAATGTAAATGCAAAAGATGACGAGGATAATCCATGCGACATCAATATACCAGAATTTGAAGGAAGTCAAGAAGTGCGCGGCCCCGAAATAGAAGATCCAGAAATCGTAGCACCATTAAAAACAAAACAAGTGAATATCGAAATAGAGGAAGAACTGAAGTATGCTACGCTTGGTGATTACTGGCAATGCTACAGTGGAAAAGGTCGTCGAGCTACTTTGGGAGTATCAAGACCTCTTCCCTACCAATATTACTAGCTGAAAGGGATTCAAAGCGAACTAGGAATGATGAAGATAACTTTGAAGCCTGACGCGAAGCCAATAAAGTAGCAACCTTACCAATTGAATCCAAAATACAAAGAAAAAGTACGAGAAGAACTGGATAAGATGCTAGCAGCCGAGATCATTGAACCAGTCGAGGAGTCCAATTGGGTAAGTCCGATGGTGGTATAGGAGAGGAAACAAAAGGGTGAGATCTGCGTGGCTCTATGGAAACTCCACGATGCTTGTGTTAACAATCCATTTCCCACACCTTTTACTGGTGAATTCTTAGAAAATGTGGGTAGGCAAGAAGCGTATTCCTTTACAGATGGGTCCTTTGGATACCATCAGATCAAGATTGCATTGGAAGATTGAAGCAAGACAACATTTGCTATGGAATGGGGTTTTTTTCAGTATACAGTGATGCCATTTGGGCTGAAGAACGTGCCGGCAATATTTCCCCACATTGTGGTAGCTGCATTCAAGAATTTATACATAAATTCTTGGAAGTCTATCTTGACAATTGCATTGTCTTTTGCTTCGTTAAGAAACATACTGAGAGCTTACGATTAATGCTGGATACCTGCCGTTGACACCAGATTGCACTCAATCTAAAGAAGTTTATGTTCCTTGTTCTTTTCAGGAACTTGTTGGGTCACGTAGTTTGTAGGCAAGGCTTGATGATGGATCTGGAAAATATCACTATCATACTAGGTCTGAAAGCACCACGTAATGTCAAACAGCTCCGCGCTACACTGGGACACACGGGGTACTATTGGAAGTTCATAAAAGTTTATGCCCAGATCACGGCTCCAATGGAACAGTTGTTAAAAAAGGGTGCCAGGTATTGCTGGAAAAAGGAATGTAACAAAAGCCTAGAATTGCTCAAGGAAAAAATGGCATCTGCCCCTATAATGATCTTTCCAAAATGGGACATGGAGTTCCATGTACATGTCGACGCATCATATATCGCATTAGGAGCAGTACTTACTCAGGTAGGAACAAAGGAAGTTGACCACCCGATTGCATTTGCAAGTCGAAGGTTGTCAAAAGCTGAGAGGAATTACTCTACTACGAAGCAAGAGGGATTGGAAATGGTGTAAGAACTCCAAAAGTATCGTCAATATTTGCTTGGAGGACATTTTAAAATGTATACTGACCACTCTACACTAAAAGACCTAGTGAATAAGCCTATGTTGGGGGGGCGCATCTTCGATGGTTGTTGTTGTTTCAGGAATATGATTTTGAGGTTGTTGTAAAGCTGGGATGTCTGAATGCAAGTCCAGACCATTTATCCCTGATTGAGATAGGCGAGGAACCCAAAAATCTAGAAGGAGGACTCCCAGATGCCTAGTTGTATGCAGTGCACATTGTGGATGGCCACTTTGAAGATATAATCAATTTTTTGACTACCGACACTGCGCTGCAGGGGTATTTTGTTGACCAAAAGAAGGAATTGGTGACATAAGCAACAAATTTCATTGTGATTTCCAACCATCTCTACAAGATGGGCCATGATGAGATATTACGCTAATGTGTACCAGAGATTGAGTGAGAAAAGATCCTTGTCGAAACTCATGGAGGGTTGTTGGCAGACATTATGCAGGCTGCTCCACAACCTAGAAGATTCTTCATGCCTGATTATGGTTGCCCACCCTACATCAAGATTCAAAAGCATATATTTTAGCCTTCGATGTATGCCAATGAACAGGCAAGCCGTCGTGAAGGGATGAAATGTCACTTCAGCCACAGGTAACGCTACAACCATTTGAGAAATGGGTGATTGACTTCATCGGGCCTATTGAACCGCGAGGGAAGACGGGTGCACGCTATATTATCACTGTGACAGCCATGACAACGGCAAAGTTCTTGTTCGAGAATGTGTTGACCAAGTTTGGGTGTCCTAAGATTCTCATGAGTGATCAAGGAATGCACTTTTTGAACGAAACCATCAGCACCCTCACTCAGGAATTCCAGATATATCACCAACAGAGCATACCATACCATTCACAAGTAAATGGGACCGTTGAGGCATTAAGCAAAATTTTGGAAACCACGCTGACTAAGATTTGCAATGCTTGATAGAATGATTGGGAATTGTGCATCCCTACTGTGTTATGGGCATACTGAACCACGTTCAAAAAGTTGACAGGTCAGACACCGTTTCGACTAGTCTATGGTAAGGAGGTCGTGATGACTATGGAATATATCGTGCCCAGTCTACGGTTTGCAGCAGCTACAGGAATGGAAAATCGTGGGACCTTGGAGGAAAGGCTCGCACAGCTCGATGAACTGGATGAAGAATGATTTCTGGCGAGATTTCATCAGCAGGTACAAAAACAGTGCAAGTAAGGATGGCATGATTTCCATATCAAGTTGGCTAAGCTCAACGAAGATCCCTTCTTGGGAAGAGTGAACGGCAGTTTCCTCAAGCTCTTTATGGGCAGGCCAACTACTTGACTAATCGTTCCAAGGATAGTCTCATTACTCTGACCAGTTGAAAGAGAGCGAGGGAAGATAAAGTAGTTTGGGGGATAGATGTGACGGTATCAGGGTGTGCATACATTTTGCCAACAATCAAGGGCATGGTTTCGTGGACAAAGTGACGTGGGTGTGCCGTGTTAGCACCTAAATCTGCCTTAGGTTGAAGGAAGGCAAAATTCAGGGTAACCACAAACCACGCTCAGTCTGGTAGCTAGCCCTACCAGAATAGGAGAGGGCTCTCTCCGAGTCACACTCAGTGAATAGATGAACGAAAAGGACCAAGATGACTTTCAAACGAACAATTTATCTTACGCTAGTAAGTGGAAATGAATATAAGGAGTGATTTTTATGAATGATTGTACTTCTAGGATGTTATGGGATCACTGGACCTCAATGAACAGAGAACTTAACATAAAGGCACAGATTATTTCGTGAGGCAAGGTAGGCGGAAAGCATAGCAATTTTAATTTTAAGATATGGCGGAATGGAGAGATTGGTTACGAAGGTGAAAAGGGCATGGACAACATGAATCCTTTTCAACAGAAGAATGAAACACTGGACATGAAATTTTCCCACAGGTAGAGCAATAGAATTGAATTCTACCTAATCTCATTCAAAAAATTTCACCAGAAATGGATACGAAATGAAACTATGGAACATAATAAAGAAATGGAGAGATTGATTAAGGAGGTGAAAAGGGCATGGGCAACATGAATCCTTTTCAAAAGAAGAATGAAACACTGCACATGAAATTTTCCCACAGGAAGAGCAATAAAATTGAATTCTACCTAATCTCATTCGAAAAATTTCACCAAAAATGAATATGAAATGAAACTATGAAACATAAAAAAATACATATGAAACATAAGAGACATATTTGCTACACTCACAACCACATGAATCTCATGAAACAGAGCTGTTGCCTTTCATTAATTCTCTGTAAGAATATACAGTGTAGAAACAAAGTTTCTTTCCCACAGTCTCCCAGAAGTTACAAGCCAACCAACCTCTTTGTAAATAACTTGCATACAATATATAGAATGTGTGAAGAAGAGATAGAATGCCCAGGGGTTCGGAAGTTACTCAAATCATTACAAAATGGAGATGGAGAGCCAACCATCAGCTACAGGTGCATCGCTGCAAATATGACATTTGGCTTTGGGGTGACTGTTTGCCTTCCTTCGCCACTTGGATAGAAGCAAATCTGGAGAAAAAATCTTTAAATGCCACCTTTGGTGCCAAAAAACTGAAGTGTAGATGACCAGGCCCACTTGGAGAAGTCGCGAACCAAAATTTCACGAAACGGAAGCAAATTGGCAATTTTTCCTCTGTGCGTCATGCTACTTTGGGGCCTGTTTTGGGGCACTTGCAGGTGTCCAAAATGTGCACAAGTGGGCTTGTTAGAAATATTTTCCTGTGTACTTGCTAACCCCACTGGAATTTCCAAATTTGGTGCTCATGTACCCCTCTAAATCTTCATTCTCCCAAGACTGCTTTCTGTGTGTCAAAAAAGTGGCAGAGAGGCCATTTTTGGATGTTTTTTTACCTTTAGGAGGCCTAGATCTTGTCAAAATTTCTTGCTCGGACACGAGTAGTCATATTTTTCAATGTTAAATCCAAATATGCAAGCCGTTCCTCGATTAGAGCCATAGAATTTTAGCGTCGTGCCAGTGGCGCAGTGCACAGGGAGGAATTTACTGTTTTGTGTCCAAAAAATTTGCCTGTGACCAGAATTTGCCCAAATTTTTTGAAATTTAGGCTGGAGGTTCCCTATAAAGTGCTATGTTGTGCCAAGGAAGCCTCAGCCATGATTCGAAGCTGATCTTACTCCTTTGCCTCCTTTGCCACTTTTGTTGCTTTGCTCAATTTTGCCTTTAGGCTCCTGATTCTTGCTCTGCAGCTCATGTTTCGGGCCTGATAGTGATAAGTCATGCACCTCAGCATGTCTTTCTACCTGTTAGCTTTATCCAACCATTGCTTCATGTGTAGATTGATCCGATCCAACCAAGACTCATGGTCGTTGTTGATCTCTTGCTCCAAGGTAGTGAGCTCGATCCCTCTCTGCTGGACAGCTTGTTGGTTTTCACGAATGCTTTGCAGCTCCATGATCATCTGTTGGTCCTCAAGCTATATTTTTCTCTGCTCTAGATACTTGATGACCCATCTTGCCCTCTCAAAATTGAGTATCAAGTCTTTGACTTCTGTGTCCTGCTCCCGAATGATCATCCTAAGTTTGGCATTCTCTGCCTCTATCTCTTCATCCGGAATGAGGATGACACCGGTCCCTTGTGCACCTAATCACCCCTCCTCCTACACTGGCTCCTTGGCCTTACCCTGCTCCTATGGTGCTGATGTCAGAAGCGAGGTCCCTTCCACCCAGGGTGGAGATAACACTCGCTTTACTGCCGCAAACAACAGTCTACTGCCCTTCTGATATGTGATGTATACTGGCATGGTGGCAGTCTCATGGCGCTCAAACTGATGTGAAGGACCCCCCACCTCATGCTCTGCCTTTGATACCACCGGTGGAGCGCTGAAGAAATCGTGGGAGATGAAGTCCTCCCAAGCAATACCCAGCAATCCTAACTGATGGTCCACCAAAATCCGGATGAGAGAAAAATGATAGACATTGTTTAGCTGCTATCGAGGGGTCTTGTGGTGCATGAAGTTTTTCATCTTCTCAATGTTGTTTCAAAAGAAAAATGGGAGGCTCATCACCCGCACCCGGGTGAAGTGCATGAGCAACCTGATGTGATATGCATAAAGGCATGAAAACCTCCCCTCGCAACTGAAATACTTCATGATCAATCTCATGAGTGGGGCACACTCATCTCTCAAAAATCTAAATGGAAAAACTCTAGTGAGCTGGCTCAAGAAGTTGTTCTTGATGTAAGGCTCATAATGATGCCTCTCCACCTTCTTTTTCTTATGCCACTGCTCTCCAATGTTCGGTATTCCTATTTCCACTGATATGGTTTCTAGTGTCAAGGTGAAAGTGACCCCAGCCAGGATGGATTGACCTCCCTGTAGATGAAGTGCAAAGAGGCGGGCCAACTCATGATGGACTCTGACATTTGCCACCCTTTGACAAAATTCATAACATGCCAAGTGCTGGAAACAAGACACGGCGAGCAGGCATGCCTGCAGCTCAGTGAGGGTGTTTGGCTCATCTCTAATATGTTTGCCACTCCAATGATGTCTCCTATGGGCCTTCTCTCCTGAAGATGTGCCACTGTGGGTCCCCTCCTCATATTCTAATGAATTTTCTGATGCCATTACTGCTGCTTGTACCCTGAGTTTTATGCTGCCCTCTGAATCTAATGAAACTGATAGATGCTCTGAAAATATGTCACCAAGGGGACAATAAAATAGGGAGTGTTAGGAGGAGAATGATGAAAGGGGAATAGTGGTTTAAAAGGAGAAATTTATCAGGGATTTGGGAGCATTTTTGGGTATGGTATTGATGGGGTAGGGTTTGAATTTATTTGGGTAGGGTTTGGTTTTTTGAGCCATAGGAGGAGGGGGAAAAAGGAATATGATTACAGTGGTGTTAGGGTGCTGATAAAGGGAAAATGATGTAGGGAAAATGGTGATAGGGGTAGGGTAGGAGAATACTTTGACAACACCATTACTGTAGCAAAACTCTGGGAGCTTGATTTCTTTGTGTCTTCTTTTGTTTACTAAAAAAAATAAATTGGCATTAGTTTTATACTCATCAAAATCATGGTATTCTTCTCAAGTTTAATGCCAAGAGTGAAGGTAGTTGGTCTACCTCTCAAGTTTGGTAGGCATTCACAAAATTTTAGGCAAATTGGTGGATTTCTGGGCTTTATATCTCTGTGTGCCGCGCGCTCAAAATTTCACCATGAATTGCTTGCAGGGATAGGGGAAAGGGTTATGTAGTGCTTTTAGGGTGGGGTTCTTAGGAAAAATTTTCAAGGGGAGACGAGAAGGATGATGGGTGAGGGGACAAGGGGAGTGGAGTGGAACCTTGGTGCTATCATCACATTTTTGCAACCCCAACCATCGTTTTCTTGGTGATTTTTATTTTTCATGCTTGACCTTATGCTTTTGGGTGACATTTAAACATCTCATAAACACCATATCAATGACAAAATTGATGGAGAAGAGGTGTCCACAGGGCTTACCTCTTGTTTTGCTAGTATTCACCAAGACTTGAAGTGGTTTGGCAATTTTTTATGCCCCTGGCTGTGAGCGTCACGTGCCAAGCCCAGTGCGCCGTGCGCTCGGTGTGCGTCTCACCTTTGTAACTTTGCCACTGCAGGCTGGCTGCGTGTGCACCACGCCCTCTATGTGCGCCGCGCTCCTTGGTGTGTGAGCCGCGCCCTCGAAATCCAACTCCCACTCCCTCACACGCTCACAATTTCACTTTCTCACCTTTGAAATGCTTTCTCCAAGTCTTGCAAGAGCACAATGGCTTTGATTTGGGCAAAACATGTATTTATAGCCTTGGAGGAGATGGGTTTGACTTTCCTTCCTTGAAAACCCACTTTCAAATGTTTGTGTTTTACACTTTTTTCCTTGACTTTTAAAACACCCTGATTTTCATTTTTCTCTGAAATTTTGGCTCTCATGATGGGATTTTCGGCATTTCTTTGCGGGGACTGTGTGACTAGACATTTGGCCATAGAAACCATGACCACATCTGAAAAATCAACTTGTGCATTTTGGAAAGTTTTGTCATGAATGACCTTGTTTGAATTATCTTCAAAACAGAGTTTTGATGAAGAGTTGATGTCTCTTCAGGTGATGACGAAGCTTTCTGGACCATGGCTATATAAGGTCTCCCCCTGGCCTACATGGCTTGTTTCTGGACATGTTTTTTCAAAGACCAATTTGATAGTTTCCTAGACACAATCATAAAAAATGACTTTGTCTTGTAATATGACCAGACCTTGACTATCATGAATTTTAGTGATTATGGACCAAGACCTGAACCAACAGGGGCCAGACATGAGGGAAAATGACTAGCATGACTTTCTCCGTCAGATCATGGCATGTCCCTAGCGAAATGCAACTCGAAGAGTGGAGCGGGACATCTAATCATGAAATGCGTAAAGAGTTTTGATCCCCAACGGAGGACTTGACCAGGCTGACTCTAACATTGGCTCCAATGGGGGATGGTAGCTCCTTGGAGGTGCCAAGAACAGCAGATCTCTGGAGGAGCTAGACAGTGCCTTTGTCCATTGGGCTATAGAGTCATAATTTTGATAAACAGTATAGGACTCTGACTTATTTATAAAACTAGAATAACCAAGAAATTGACTCAAACTTGACATTGAAATAACTCAAAAACTGACTTTACAAACTGAAACCAATTGAAATAAAAATGGTATTTACAATGACATTGGAAGTAGCGTTCATAGATCAATAGTGATACCGCTTGAGCAGCTGACCATTGATTGGCCCTCCGGGAAAATCTTCCCTATTCATTTCCTTCAGAAGAAAAGCATTCTGACCCGTATATGTTGCGATCTTGAAAGGACCTTTCCACAAATTTTCGAACTTTCCGTGCTTTCCTTTCTCTTCATTTCTTGCATCCCACTTTAGCACCACATCATCCAACTAAAATTTATCCGCTTTTTCTTTTCTGCCATATATTTTCTTTATATTCTCCTACAACTTGGATGTGATTTTGAAAACTTCTTCTCTTGTTTGCTGCAAGTGGATCATTTGATTCAGCCTCCTTTGCATGGGATCTTCCTCAATGCCAGCCTCCTGAAGGAGTTTGACCACCAGAGCAGCAAGAGAAGCGGGAAATACTATGTCCACTCCATAAACAAGCTCAAACAGTGACATACCAATGGACCTTTTGTGAGTGATCCGATCTGCCCAAAGCGCATGGTCCAACCTCTTGTTCCAGCTCTTCTTATTTATTTCTAGCAGCTTCTTGATGATGTTGACCAAAGATTTATTCAAAGATTCCGCCAATCCATTGCCTGGATGATAGGCAGTTGAATGACCCAAAATTATGTGATACTTATGACAAAATTCTACCATCATTTTTGATTTAAAAGTTGTTGCATTATCAGTGATTAATTTTTTTGGACAACCAAAGCGAGACAAGATGTTATTTTCTAGAAATGAAATGATTACCATGTCCATCGGTTGTCTGGTAGGGGCTGCCTCAATCCATTTTGTGAAATAGCCTGTTGCTGTAAGAATCCACCTATGCTGTCCGGAAGAGGCAGGATGAATTTCCCCAATGAAATCTAATCCCCACTGCTGGAAGGGAGCGTTCACTTCAATATGCTTAAGTGGAAAAGGTTGTAATTTTTGTTTCCCTTCGAAAATCTGACATTTATGACAGTGCTTGACCATCTTATGCACATCAGCAAACAAAGTAGGCCAGTAGTATCCTGCTCTCAAAATCTTGTTCGCTGTTGACTTCCAAAACCGATGACCTCCACATTCTCATCCGTGGAAATCCTCCATGACTTTCTTTGCCTCCTCTTCCACCAGACAATTTAATAGAGTGCCACTGAGATCTTTCCAATACAAAGCAGAATTCAAGATGCAAAACTTTGTAGCCTTCAATTTGAGTGTTCTCGCTTTGTTTCTAATCATGCTGGGCGGTGGTGATAGATTTTGCAGCACATATATTATATCAGAATACCATGGGGACAACGCAAACATTTTGGATACCTGAATTGACGTTCCTTCCTCATTATCATCGGTAATGGCAGTGATCAGATTTATGTCCAATGCATGCAAATTTGATTCAGCCATTAGCTTTGCCAACCCCTGTCCTTTTACCCGTTTTGTAGGTTTTATCTCCACATTGTACTCTAGCAAGGCTGCAATCCATTTGCCTCTTCTCCCTTCCGGATCGGTCTGCACTAAAACATCTTTCACAGCAGTATTAGGAACATAGGCCAGAATGTGAGAATGTAGGATATATACCCAGAAATCCTTCAATGCCTTCACCAATGCCAGGGATTTCTTCTCAATGATGTTGTACTTTAAAGCTACATCTCTTATAGCTCTACTCAAAAATGCAATGGGTCTTTCATGACCCTCTCTCTTCTGCAATAATACTGCTACCATAGTATGCTTCGAAGCGAAAGAAAACACTATGAAATCCTGAGTATAGTCTGGGCTTACTAGAACTGGAGCTGAAGAAAGGGCCAATTTGACCAAGTTGAAAGATTTTACCGCCTCATCCGTCCATTTCACCTGGCTGTCCTTCTTAAGCATGTTGGTCATTTCTTTCAAGTGTTCTGCAAGATTAGGTACAAAAAGGCGCAGAAAATTCATCTTACCATTGAATGATTGTATTTCCTTTTTGTTTCTGGGCAGATCGATTTGCTGAATTGCTTGCACACGTGCTGGGTCTATACGAATGCCATCTTTTGAAATGATGTGCCCAAGTAATTTTCCTTCCTCCATGGCGAACAAGCTCTTCTTAGGATTCAGCGATAGACCATATTTCCTGCATTTTTGAAAGACAATTTTTAGGTGATGCATGTGTTCTTCATCAGACTTTGAAAACATCGTCAAGTCATCCAAGTACACCACCAAAAACACCTCCTTCTCATTCGCAAACGCCAATTCCATTTCCTACTGAAATGTGGCACCTGCATTCTTTAAACCGAATGGCATTTTGGCATAGTGAAAGGTTCCCCATGGAGTGGTGAATGTTGTCTTGTCTCTATCATCTTCATGGACAGAAATTTGGTTATATCCAGAATAAACATCAAGCAGCGACATACGAGATGCCCCCACTACTTGCTGAAGTATATGGTACATCTTGGGCAGCGGATAGTTGTCCTTCAATGAGACCTTATTCAGATTTCTAAAATCAATGCATAGGTGGATCTCAC
This sequence comes from Pinus taeda, assembly GCA_000404065.3. NCBI lineage: Eukaryota > Viridiplantae > Streptophyta > Pinopsida > Pinales > Pinaceae > Pinus > Pinus taeda. The sequence goes on along the minus strand of APFE030106121.1, from coordinate 99,657 downwards.
CGGTCTTCTTACGTACAGGCACTAAGTTAGATATCCAATCTGAAAATCTGATGGGCACAATGATACCTTTGTACAACCTATTTGCCTCTTTTTCGATGGATGGCAACAACTTTGGATTTATCCTCCTCAGCTTTTAAATGGTTTTTGGTTGTGCTTGATAGGTATTGTGTGTTGAACGATATTTGTATCATAGGTCTTTAAATCAGAATAATATCAAGCAAATACATCTACAAATGAAGCCATCAAACTGATATATTTGTCTTTAATCTTTGGCAGTAATGCCTTGGACAAGTTTACCAACTTTGGATTGGCATTTGTACCGATGTTGACCTCTTCTACACCCTTCTCTGTTGGCTGCAATGTTGGCTTGCGGGCTACATCATCCTGATCAAAACGTTCTTATAGAGGTATCAAGCCTTTAGGAATGATGTTATTCTTGAGCTGCAATATGTCCATTTGATTGATCTGCACTTCATCTGTACCATTCCCTTTGTCCTCAACATTTTCCACATCAATTCAGGTTTCTTCGAACTTGCCTTTGTTGAGTAGAAAATCTTATTCTCCTCATCATCTTGGAACACTTGCCAATGTTGCTGATTGTATGGAATGGTTGGACGGTGCTTGATATGGATTTCAAATTTATTGCTGGAGTTCATGGGGATATTCAAGCTGCTCGCTGCCTTGGCAGGAGCATCAGCAATACTATTTTGTATACGAGGCACACATGTCAAGGTGTATTCTGAAAATAACTTCAAGATTGTTGAGGGATTTTATCCCCTAGGGCTTTTGGGTTGAACCCTAGCAGAGTGAAAGTTGTCTAAATCAAGAAACATGAACACACACAACCATTATGCTAGAAAAAGCTATTTCTAAGGTGAGAAGGACGTACCTCAGGTCCTACGTTCGGGTAGTTCCTCAAGGGTCCAAACCCTTCTTTACGTCCCTTTCGCTCCGTTGCCCTGCAAAACCAACAATTCCAAAGAATGCAGCAGTATATGGACAAAGATTTATACAAAAATAATCTTTATGTTATACAAGAAAGGAGTTAGTTATAAACTTTTAGACATCCATTCATACATGAAATTCAAACATGAACATCATTAACGTAAAGAAGAAGCATATCAGGAATCAAGACGTGTTTCTTTATTAGACAAATAGAAAGTACAAAAAAGAGTAATATCACCTGAGCAACCTCTGCAGGCTCAAAGATCAGCCTCCTTCTCGATCCATCCCACCTCAAGCCTCTAGCATATCTCCTTCCAATACTCACTCCAATATGCCATAACTAAGGGATGAACATCAAATCACAAGAAAACAAGGGTTTCCTGTACAAATGGGGGAAGTGCAGAAGGCACAAGGGTCTTCAGACCTGATCAGGGGGAAATCTCAGTATAATAACTTTTCTCTATGATTTCTCCTCCTTAGGCCTTCCCCTTTTGGTGTCTTTTTATACCAATTCCCAAGTAGTTTTTTAGTTAGGAATTGGTTGGGGACAGTTGAGGCCATGAGCACTAACAGGTGATCAGCAGGTAAAACCCGCGATCTCAGCCCGAAAATAAGGAGTTTTATATTTTTTTAAGTGTTTTAATACATATACGCGGGTTTGGTATATATGAACCCGCGTATACACGCGTTTAACTTAGGGAAATGTCGCGTACAGGGAATAAAACATTGTTTTTTAGATTTTGGACCAGGTCTAGAAGGAGGGGTTTCCCTAGGCCATGAGTGCAGCATCACAAACCATAATAGTGAGATTTGGAGCTATAACAGATGCCGCCTAATATATGAGGTCAGAAGGGGTACATGATGGCCGAAATGTATTAAGAAAGTACATCGAAAAGAGACCTGCCAAAAACCGAGGAGTACTTCACCAGAATTCAGCCTGCCAAACCACAAAAGAAGATTAGAAAGAAACATCGTCTGAGGCGGGCATACCCATGCTCAGAGGAAGAAAAGCATGTCTGCATATCAAGTACAAGCGAATCCACTAAGTATACAAGTATAAATGACTGGAAAATACATAATGGATCATCTGATCAAGATCGAACAAGTACATGTTTGAATATCACATATAAACTATCAATGATGCTGGAAGATACAACGGATCAATGATATCAAAGATTGATCCCAAGAGGTACCATCTGAACATGATGGAAAAGGATGGTACTGCACTGCAAACTCAGGTGACAGCATATAGAATGTCGCCATGACTGACTGCAACATATAAGGTGGAATGATATCAACTAGCAGCAACAGGAGCAACTGTCAAGTGAACCAATGAATGCTGATACGACCTGAGGTCTTCACCGACCGCCGTGGTACATTTCTACACCATGGGAATAAATGATATGAAGTCGACCATGTGATAAATCGTTTGATTACCGATCATTGATGTATACCGTTAACAAACGCAAGACTACTCACCGATAATGATAATGAGCGTCAAGGTACCCAGTACAAACAAACAAGTGCGAATAAATGAGCTGAAGTCGAACACCTGTAAGAATCTATCGATCAGGAGACAATGATGGTTTCCCACTGTCGACAGCGAAGGATCTACCACTAATGACTGCAACCCCCAAGGTACTGCCAAATGGACTCTAGATCTTTGCCCCAGAGCAATGAGTCGGAGTCGATAGGGAAAGATCCGCTAGAAGGAAGGCATTAAGGCATCCTTCATCAATCTAGCGCGAGTGTAACCCGTAGGCCAATAATGTGGAAGCAATCGGACGAAAGAGATGTAGTAACCCAACCGAAGTACGTTTCTGGCATACACAAGATGTGGCTAGCGCACGACAGAAACCCTCTAAACCAACCAATAATGAAAGCCGACACAGAGGCGAGGTATCCACCAATAGGGTCAAATGGAAACCAAGGCACTGCACGAATCCCAATGTGTGATAATGTAAACTGACATTGAACACAAGGGAAACAACTCAATCAAATACCCATGATACTGATCGATGTTGAGCACAAGGTAACCTATCAATAATGAAAATAGGGCCAGGGTGCAGCTCTAGGTCTGTCCTCAGAGTAAGATGTCGTCGTCGATAAGGACAAGACCCGCCGGGAAGAAGTCAATGGAGACCTTCTCAAACCGACATGAGTAAAGGACCAATATAACTGATGTGATAATAGACATGACACTGACACCAGGGATGGCCGACTGAAAAATGAGTCAAGAGACACCACAGAGAGGCCAACTCAGGCTAACTTCCCTTAAACAAAAGCACGACTCAATGTGACTATATGGCAGCATATGATAACTCTGTATAAGTTCGTCATGCAGGAGACACGAATGAACCCTCCATATGATTGGAAGAGATAACCAATCGGGGGAGAACTGACTCAATAACAAGGTTACGACATACCTAAGTCAAACTAAATCCCACCCACATGGAGGAGACTTTGTTTTGAGTGCTTTGTTCAAGCGCGACATGACTGACTCTAGCTGCCAATAATAAATGGAAATATTGTCCCGTTCCCGCTCTTTTTGGAATATTTAATTTTTTTTGTCTTTTTCTATTAAGCTCGAAAAAGAATAAAAAAATGCTATGGTATAGTGGAAAGAACGAGTGTCGATGAAACAGATGATCTAGTTCCTGGGAATGGAACATTCCTATGCTCAATGCAGGTCGGCGAAAACTAGTCAGTGACACTCAAAGGTGTGTTCCTTCCACGGGTCACGGTGTGTCAAGTTGTAGAAGTCAAAGGTATGCAAGGTTGATTTGGAAGTCGTCATGGTCAAAATTTGGCTTAAACACGAGTCCAAGTGAAGCCGACTCTAGGCCAAAAGGTGCAATTGGTCAACATGCAATGCAATAGTTCAACTCAACACAAAGGAGCCTCTAGGGTATAAGGCCAGAACAAAGTGAAGAACCTAAGAGGAATGAGTCTTTAACGCATAAGTCATGGTGGGACTACAGAGGACTCCCGAGCCTACTCAAATTGGAGCAGCATGGGCAACAAATATCAGTGAGGTGCTAACTACGATGCCCATGTAAAGGATGGCTCTACCATCGTGTCATGATTTTAAAAATCGGCGAGTGAAGATGGCTTACGAACCATAACACGATGGGATTGACCCTATGGTAGATGTATCGAGAGATGGAGGCTAGTATGCATAATGCAACGGAAAAATGATGTCCCTAACCTATATGCTAGTGAGAAAACGATACCTGCCATGACGGGTCAACAGTCATGGAACCATCTCGAAAAAGTCGAAAATGTCCAAAATATCCTGAAAAAACAAACTATTCTCGACATTCCAAGCTCTCAAGTTAAAAGTCACATGAGGCCAAACAAAATAAAATTTTGAAAAAAAATTGCATTTTCAAAACTTATAAAAGGGATTTTGGACTCACCATTTTTACCAATTGAGTTAGAGAGCAAATATTTGGAGCCAAAGGAGCAAATTTCCCGTGTGCCAAATTCGACCGTTCAAATTCTTCAAAATCTTCCAGGTAACTCTTATACTTAGCTTGCAATTCATTGTGACTAGTTTTAGGATTTTTCATTGATGTTTCACCGTTGAACTATTGTTCAAAATTTCACCGCAGCGTATACACGGGTTGATAATATGAAACCCGCGTACACGCGGGCCGTATATGCGACTGTGTACAGTAACCCGCGTATACGCCGTGAACCAATTTTAATCAAAAACTAACGGTTGAAACTCAATTTTTTCTTAGGATGACGATCACATGGCGTGAAAGAGAACATGCAGCGGTGGATAATGAAGTTATGAATGATCCTCAAGCCTTGGATGCTTTACGGGGATGCGGCTTGCTCAAATTCTTCAAACTGCCAAACATGAAATCCAATGTACGACTGCTTGAAATGCTCATTGACTATTGGGATGTCGAGGAGGAAGCCTTCATGATTGATCAAATGCCACTCAGAGTAGAAGTGGAGGATATTTATTTTATCACGGGCCTTTCCTGAAGGGGAGAGGTAGTACAGTCCTGGGGCAGGACATGGAGCAGTCTCACTATAGAGGACTACGTACAGATATACTGCCCAGGACATCCCAAGAAAGTTGGGAGCTAGATCTCTATTGCACATGTGGTGAGTTTATCATTGAGGATCATCCTGTTCACCATAGCTCGAGTGAATGGATCATCCTCTCTGCATCAGGCATCACGGCTCACCATGAGCATGGCAGTTGATTGTCTCACTACTGTATTCGACTGGTGTACTCCTCTTTTGGCCAGCGAGAAGAGCCAGCTCACTTCTATTAAGAGGGGACAGACCAAGAAATTTGGCTACGGGACTATCTTGTGCACTTTCTTCTTCGAGAGGATTCCTGCACTCCGACCCAGCGTAGCAGTTTCCATTAGCACCCCACACGATCCACGCATGGGCCGGTGGGATGATCTGATGAAACGTCTAGGGGGTGGGGAGGTTCCTAGGACTGCTTTCGACGATGACTTCTTCACCTAGTTGGATCAACAGATCATCACCGTAGACGACTACCCCTATGTTGGGCTGGATTTCTGAGGAGATCCTGACCTAGCATTACCGTCGGACGTAGCATGGGGCGAGATTGGTAAGGATTTTATGATTTTATGATTTTTTTGGATTTTTCAAATATAATGATGCATTTTGAAAAATATTTTTTGATGAGATTCAAATGACTAATATAATGATCATGATCCAGAAATTGGGCCAGTACGACCAGATGGACTCCCGCGGCATAGACGACGCGGCCGAGGAGCCGAAGAGGCGGCTGCTGAGATGGAACGGACTCTACACAATGTCCAACGACACTTGACGAGACTGAGTTGTTGAGTACCGATGGCTGCTATAGAGGACCTTCCTGAGGATATGCAGCGTCATGTGGTTGGCATGCCACGTGACTGGGTTCGCACTTTTCGGCGTGTAGCCAATGCGATATTTACCTACTTGGCCGCTCATCCTGAGCCAGGGCATTAGATATGCCAGACATGATTATGGGCATTTGAGTCCCAATTTTGTATATTTTTTGACAGCATATGTACACTCGAGATGCTTTTATATATATATATTATATAAATAATATATAAATATATATAATATATATATATATATACAGTTTCACTTTTTGATGCTTGATTTTATTATGATGAATGATTGATGTCCCAGTATAATGCTTGATTAGTGATAGAATCAGCTAACCAATTATGAGATCTTGGAATGTGCAAATAATTATTATAAATAAATGATCTTTGCAACAACCTCACCCTTAAATACTAGCGATATAAACATGGATCCTTTACCCGATAAATGTTGTTTAATTGAGACACTATCAATTGAGAATCGAGATAAACTACCAACGAGTCAATCTCATAAGAGATTGCCTCAGATAGTAAATTAATAACGACAGTATACTCAGCCATATTATTTGAAGCGGGACCAATGCATACACCTCTTGATACCATCAATTGACCAGTTGGAAGCGAGATTCCAAGTGTGCCGACTAGCACCATCGGCGAACCCAAAATAGACCAAGTCATCCATCAATACCTGCAACAGCAGACCAAAAATTGTTGACATCACAAAACTCTCAATGATATATGTACAAATATACGTAATATACAAAGAAGCCATTGCCTAACTCCTACTTAAGCAAAGTACTTCTTTAGGTAGAGCCCGTTTCGGGGCTCTGCCAGCTTGTTTCCCTCAAAATCGATTAACTCATACGACCCTTTTTCTAAAACTCGTTTAATAATGAAAGGATCATACCACATAGGCTTAAACTTTCCTGCCCCCAAGCTGTCTTTATCTTGGTCATAGACCAAGATAAGGTCACCTTCAGAAAAGATTCGAGGACGGACAGATTTATCATACTGTGTTTTGACCCTTTTCTTATGAGCCTCATTCATCGTGGCGGCATCTTGACGCTGCTCATCGAGATGTTCTAAGTGAAGGAGGCGCTCTTCGAGACTCGAAGTCTCTGGAAGGAGCTCTACAGCTAACTTGAGAGATGGAATTTCACATTCGATCGGAAAGATAGATTCCATCCCGTAAACCAACTGAAAAGGCGTAAAACCAGTAGCAGTCTTTACAGAGGTCCGATATGCCCAAAGAGCCGAATACAACACAACGTGCCAATTGGACCGATTTTGTCGATTTTCCGTTGGAGTATCGTCTTAAGATTTTTATTAACTTCCTCGACCTGTCCATTGACCTAAGGATAATAAGGAGACAAATTCTCTTGGTGGAAACCTAATTTAAGAGCCAATTCAAACATCAGTTGATTCTGGAAGTGACTGCCATGATTAGTGACAATCTCTCTCGGGACACCGAATCTTGAGATAACATGATTGAAAAGAAACAAAGTTTTCGTGTCATTATTGTTTTTATAAGTGGGCATGGCCTCAGCCCACTTCGTAAAGTAGTCTACGGCCACAATAATATACATATGATTCGCCACTGAAGGCGGATTACAAGTTGTAAAATCAATACCCCACTTAGTAAAAAGACCGACGGTGACAACGGGAAAAAGAGGAGCTGGATGAGAACGCATCTTTCGAGTAAAGATCTGACAAGGGTGACAGCGTTTGACCGCTTCTACACATTCTTTAAAAAGTGAAGGCCAAAAATAGCCAACACGTAAGATGCGCTGGGCTGTAGCAAGCCCCGATAGATGACCACCACAAGCTCCACTATGGCAATCATTAATCACTGACTCTACTTCCTCCAAGGTTAAACAACACCGAAGGATTGAATCAACCCCTCGACGGTATAAGGTATCGCCAATGATAACATAATTTTTAGCCAGGTGCCGTAATTTACGACGTTCATCCTTGGAGAAAGTAGAGCGAAACTTCGAAGTCTGGATATAGACAATGATATCTCCATACCAAGGGTCGAGTGAAGAGATGAGGAATAAATGTTCGTCGGTAAAACTTTCCTCATAAACAATATCCTCTCCACAAGGCAGCTCAGAAATTAGTTCAGCGAAAACCATGGATTTCTTAGACTTGGCTGACAAGAACTCGAGATCAAATTCTTGCAAGATGACTATCCATCTATTATATTTGCCCCCAATCACTCGCCTGCTGAGGACAAATTGAAATGGATTGACTGCCGCTAAGACAAAAGTTTTACATAGCAAGATATAATGACGGAGTCGCTGGACAGCATGGACAGCTGCCAAGGCCAACTTCTCAACTGGAGAATAGCGAAGTTCAGGACCTATTAAGCCTCGTCTTAAATAATAAATCACATGCTCGATGAGAGCATCGTCCTCCTGAACTAGAACCATACCAATGGTTGATTCTGCTGCAGCGAGATATAAAAGGAAGTCTCTGCCATAATCTAGTGGACTCAAAAGCGGGGTAGAGACTAATGCTTTTTTCAAAGCATCGAACGATCGTTGCACAAAGTCGTCCCATACAAATGGAACTCCTTTCCGTAGCAACCGCATGAACCCTTTAGTGATCTCGGCATAGTTTGCTATAAACCGCCTTAAGAAATTAGCCTTCCTTTGAAGACTCTGAAGTTGACGAATTGAGGACGGGGGAGGCAACCGAACTATTGCCTCAACCTTGAAGGGATCAACCTGACTCCCTTCATTTGACACAATGAACCCTAACAACCGACCGGACGTAATCGCGAAAACGCACTTGTTGGGATTCAACCGGATTTTATAAAAATGACATCGCTCGAAAACCATTCAAAGGTGGCTAGGGTGATTAGTTCTCTTTCGAGAACGAGCAGCAAGATCATCTAAGTACGCTTCGATGACATGCTTGATGTCGTGGAAAGAATATGACATGGCTCGTTGAAAGGTAGCTCTAGCATTTTTAAGACCAAAAGGCATCTTTCTATATGCAAAGGTTGTTGGCATTATGGCATAGGTTTGGAGCTATGGCACAGGTGTTGTCCTTGATGGCAACCTTCTTTGGTAACAGATCTCAGTTCAGGCATTCAGAAAGTAGAAAAAGACATATACGCAGGTTCATCTAGACGAAGGCGCGTATACACGCGGGTTATTCATTTCAAAAGCGCGTATATGTTGGTGATCATTCTTTTGGTCCATGGCAGTTAGATCTTGGAACTTGAACCTATGTTTTGGACCATGGCGTCTCGTCAATTGTGTCGATCCCTAGTTTTGGGTTCACGGTATTGAAATGTTATGGTTTTGGACCATGGTATTGGGGAAGGCCTAGGACTATAAAAGAGGAAGGAGATCTTGTGACAAATCACCATCTGGATTATTATTGAAGATTTGAAAAAGTGCTAGAGCTGGTATATTGGATGGTGACGCAGATCTGGATCTGAAGGAAGGAGGAACCTTAGCGCAAAAGGAAGGATAAGGTCTATTCATGGGTCATAATCTTTAAGCCTAAATGATAGTATCTCTGTATGATTTTGATCTGCTTGATGTGGCGCTTATCTGATCTATAAGTCTGATAATCTGGGTTAATTAGTGATTGAATATCTGGAAGAGTGTGTTATAGATCTGTACGCAGGTTCAGTAAAGCGAAGGCGCGTATACACGCAGTTTAGGGGACTTAAAGGCGCGTATACGCGGGTTGTTCCATACGCAGATGCGTATGCACGCAAGTTGCAGACTGTTGAAATTGTGTATATGCACTAAACTGTGATCTAGCTGTTTCTTCTTATTGCTGATGTGTTCTGGGTTCTGTTGTGTGGTTTCTGGTACTATGTTTGGGTACAGTTCGCAGAGAAGTATCTACTTGACTTCATATCTAGTTGGTGAAAAGGAGTTTGGTTGATGAAGAATTTCTTGATGATCGTTTGTTGTTCATGGATCCAGTCTGAAAATTGATGAAACGTGGTCCCTGGAAGAAAGAGAAGGTTGTAGCCTTCTGTAGGCCA
>APFE030106121.1:61364-77589 GCA_000404065.3 Pinus taeda | reverse complement strand
TCATTAATTGCGGGTTAACCACTTACAAATATTAATATGGGCTTTATTGACTCTTGACTATGACGTGATCCCATGACATAAATAAGGGGGTTAGGGTGGGACCCTAATAGTTTTCATGAATGCTTTGTAGCTCCATGATCGTCTATTGGTCCTCGAGCTATTTGTTTCTCTACTCCAGATACTTGATGACCCATCTGGCCCTCCCAAAATTGAGTATCAAGTCTTTGATTTCTGTGTCCTGCTCCCGAATGATCATCCTAAGTTTGGCATTCTTTGCCTCTATCTCTTCATTCGGAATGAGGATGACACCGGTCTCTTGTGCACCTGATGGCCCCTCCTCCTGCATTGGCTCCTTGCCCTTACCCTTCTCCTATGGTGCTGATGTCAGAAGCGAGGCCCCTTCCACCCCGGGTGGAGATAACACTCGCTTTGTTGCTGCGAACAATGGTCTACTACCCTTATAGTATGTGATGTATATTGGCATGGTGGCAGTCTCATGGTGCTCAAACTGATGTGAAGGACCCCCCACCTCATGCTCTGCCTCTGATACCACTGGTGGAGCACTAAAGAAATCATGGGAGATGAAGTCCTCCCAAGCAATACCCTGTAATCCTAACTGATGGTCCACCACAATCTGGATGAGAGAAAAATGATAGACATTATTTAGCTACTGTTGAGGGGTCTTGTGCTGCATGAAGTTTTTCATCTTCTCAATGTTGTTGCAAATGAAAAATGGGAGTCTCATCATCCGCACCGAGGTGAAGTGCATGAGCAACTTGATGTGATATGCATAAAGGCATGAAAACCTCCCCTCGCAACTGAAATACTTCATGAGCAATCTCATGAGTGGGGCATACTCATCCCTCAAAAATCTGAATGGAAAAAATCTGGTGAGCTGGCTCAAGAAGTTGTTCTTGATGTAAGTCTCATAATGATGGCTCTCCACCTTCTTTTTCTTATGCCACTGCTCTCCAATGTTCAGTATTCCTGTTGCCACTGATATGGTTTTTGGTGTCAAGGTGAAAGTGACCCCAGCCAGGATGGATTGACCTCCCTGTAGATGAAGTGCAAAGAGGCGGGCCAACTCATGATGGACTCTGACATTTGCCACCCTTTGACAAAATTCATAACATGCCAAGTGCTGGAAACAAGACATGGCAAGTGGGAACGCCTGCAGCTCAGTGAGGGTGTTTGGCTCATCTCTAAGATATTTGCCACTCCAGTGATGTCTCCTATGGGTCCTCTCTCCTGAAGATGTGCCACTGTGGGTCCCCTCCTCATATTCTAATGAATTTTCTGACGCCATTACTGCTGCTTGTACCCTGAGTTTTATGCTTCCCTCTGAATCTAATGAAACTGATAGATGCTTTGAAAATCTGTCACCAAGGGGACAATAAAACAGGGAGTGTTAGGAGGGGAATGATGAAAGGGGAATAGGGGTTTAAAAGGAGAAATTTATTAGGGATTTGGGAGCGTTTTTGGGTATGGTATTGATGGGGTAGGGTTTGAATTTATTTTGGTAGGGTTTGGGTTTTTTGAGCCATAGGAGGAGGGGGAAAAAGGAATATGATTACAGTGGTGTTAGGGTGCTGATAAGGGGAAAATGATGCAGAGAAAATGGTGATAGGGGAAAGGTAGGAGAATACTTTGACAACACCGTTACTGTAGCAAAACTCTGGGAGCTTGATTTCTTTGTGTCTTCTTTTGTTTACTAAAAAAAAAAATTGGGATTAGTTTTATACTCATCAAAATCATGGTATTCTTCTCAAGTTTAATGCTAAGAGTGAAGGTAGTTGGTCTACCTCTCAAGTTTGGTAGGAATTCACAAAATTTTAGGAAAATTGATCGTTTTCTGGGCTTTATATCTCTGTGCACCGCGCACACTGCCCAGTGCGCTACGCGCTCTGAGTGCGCCACGCCAGTGGCATTTTTACACTGTAAACTGGCTCCCGGTGCGCCACGCACAATGAGTGCGCCGTGCCTCCTTCTGTGTGCACCGTGTGCTCAGAATTTCACCATGAATTGCTTGCGGGGATAGGGGAAAGGGTTATGTAGTGGTTTTAGGGTGGGGTTCTTAGGAAAAATGGTCAAGGGGAGACAAGAAGGATGATGGGTGAGGGGAAAAGGGGAGTGGAGTGGAACCTTGGTGCTATCATCACATTTTTGCAACCCCAGCCATCATTTTCTTGGTGATTTTTTTTCATGTTTGACCTTATGCTTTTGGGTGACATTTAAATATCTCATAAACACCATATCAATGACAAAATTGATGGAGAAGAGGTGTCCACAGGGCCTACCTCTTGTTTTGCTAGCCTTCACCAAGACTTGAAGCGGTTTGGCAATTGTTTATGCCCCTGGCTGTGTGCGTCGTGTGCCAAGCCCAGTGCGCCACGTGCTGGGTGTGCGTCACACCTTTGTAACTTTCCCACTGCGGTCTGGCTGCGTGTGTGCCGCGCTCCTTGGTGTGTGCGCCGCGCCCTCGAAATCCAATTCCCACTCCCTCAAACGCTCACAATTTCGCTTTCTCACCTTTGAAATGCTTTCTCCAAGTCTTGCAAGAGCACAATGGATTTGATTTGGGCAAAACATGTATTTATAGCCTTGGAGGAGATGGTTTTGATTTTTCCTTCCTTGAAAACCCACTTTCAAATGTTTGTGTTTTGCACTTTTTTCCTTGACTTTTAAAACACCCTGATTTTCATTTTTCTCTGAAATTTTGGCTCTCATGATGGGATTTTCGGCATTTATTTGCCAAGACTGTGTGACTAGACATTTGGCCATAGAAACCATGACTGCATCTAAAAAATCAACTTGTGCATTTTGGAAAATTTTGTCATAAATGACCTTGTTTAACTTTTCTTCAAAATAGAGTTTTGATGAAGAGTCGATGTCTCTTCAAGTGATGACGAAGCTCTCTGGACCATTGTTGTATAAGGTCTCCCCCTGGCCTGCATAGCTTGTTTCTGGACATGTTTTTTCAGAGACCAATTTGTAGTTTCATAGACATAATAATAAAAAATGACTTTGTCCTGTAATATGACTAGACCTTGACTATCATGAATTTCAATGATTATGGACCAAGACCTGAACCAGCAGGGGCCAAACATGAGGGAAAATGACTAGCATGACTTTCTCCATCAGATCATGGCATTTCCCTAGTGAAATGAAACTAGAAGAGTGTAGCGGGACATCTAATCATGAAATGCATAAAGAGTTTTGATCCCTGACGGAGGACTTGACCAGGCCGAATCTAACATGCCGCTTCAAGGAATGATGACTGTTAATACCACTGTTCATGAGAAGAGGGCTACATTATGGCAATAGGGAGTAGGCAGTGAGCAATTAAGAACAATAGTACAAGCCAGATATGAAATGATTGGCCACAGATTTCACACAGGAAGGTTACATGAGCTAGAACAAGCATCAAACCAGGCATTTGAAGTCCGCATGGCTTATAAATCACCATAGGGAATCCACTGGGCAGCCTATGCTTTGGAAATATAGATAGATTTGTTCATCATCTCTGCACTAGGCATGCACCTGAAAGTAGTAATCTGGCTGAGGGACGAGCAGGGCTCTCTAAGGAGTCTAGTATTGACAACTACGAGTATCCCGCAGGCTAAAGCATCACTAGCAGGGGATGTACCAGAAAAAAGGGAATGCGAAGTAGAATTAGTCTAGATGTCATTGCCCCACCCAGAGGCAAGATGGTGCACTACAATAGAACAAGAGAATGATGGACAGACGGTGACCATGGATGGAGATGCAGTCAATAAGTCACCTCTGATGGTTCTCACAATTGGGATCCTGTGGACAGTAGTCGGGGTCTTACAAAATTGCAACATAGGTTGCAGCAGACGGTGCAAAGAGAAGATACGATGGTCGGAAAGGGCTACGGTGGTACCAGGAGGTCTCGTATGTGGCTCCCCCACTCACGCTAAAATCCTCGGAGAGGGTGTTTTGTGTTAACCGAGCATAGCAGAATGAGCATCATCAGTTGCAAGATGTGGTAGAAACAATGAAGTAAGAGACAAATGACGCATTGCAGGAGACAAAGTAGGAGTAGTCAGATGATGAGTGCCACTTGACGGGATGCGAACCATGAAGCCAAGGTAGAGAATCTAGCCACGCTAGCAAGTGACTTGAGACGAGTCACGATGATTATGTTGGGGAACTATTGGGTAGCACAAGCCCCGCGGAATGAGTATGGGGTGCGAAGCCCAAAATTTTAGGTATTATTAGGATAAAAGAATCTACAAAAAACATGGAGCGCGAGCTATAGTAGGTTGAGTCAAAGGGTAGTCTGCCTGAAAATAATGTAAAGAAATAATAATAGAGTCAGCCCATGGTGGGATCGCGGGCCAAGGGAAAGTATAAATAAAGTGTGGCTCTATGAGGGAAAAGTAGTTCTTTCGAAGGATGGAATGTAATGGGTTCTTAAAGGAAATAACCTGAAACCATCTGTAATTCCAAGTCGAGGGAGTAGGATAGAGGGTAAAGGCTTCGTAGCTATGTGCACAAAGGCCTAGAAAGTCCGCAGCTGTGTGCGTTGACCCCTGCAGTTGAGTGCACAGGGTGGATCTGGATGTATTGTTGAAGATTGATAATAAAAATAAGTTTCTTCTGAATTCTGTGTCAATTGCGATTTTACTCTTTTATGATAAAAGAACTATTATGATCTCAGAATTTTCTATTATTGAATCCATGTGAACTGGGTTAATCTTGATGTGCAAAGAAACCAAAAGTAATAAATGTTTACTTAAAGACCATTTTAACTAGATCAAACTAGTAATAAGTGATTCAATCTATAATAAGCACGCTAAGGGTATTCTGATCTGCACGATCTGGTGTAGCGCGAGGCTGCAGAACAGCATGTGAGCCCCTAAACCACATCCAAGACATCCCTAGGGTGAAAAAACCTAGTTCTAGCACCCTCCCCTGCTACCTCGGGTGAGATCTCAGTCCGCACTTCGTGGGCTGTTGCTGAAAGGGCCAGTAGCTATGGGATTTGTTTGGCTAAATAATTCTTCCGAACCTAGGTCAAGCCCAAATGAGCCAATAGTGACCCCCGTTGCAATGAATCTTTTACAGGCGGGTTGCCACCCCATTACAAACTGGGGTCCAATGTGGTAATACCTTTGAATACAGAAGATAATCAGGCTCCACACCCAACACAAAAGATCATCTACATATACCACAAGATATAGAATTGTTTTGCTAACTTTCTTGACAAATAAAGTTGCATCATCAAGATCATAATGTTCGAAATTGAGTTTCAGAAGATGCTCAGTCAGTTTTTCATACTAGGCTTGTGGTGCTTGTTTGAGGCCATACAAGGATTTCACAAGTTTGCATACTTTATGTTCATGCCCTTTCATAGTAAATCCTTCAGGCTAGGACATAAAAACATTTTTTTTAAGATCTCCATTCAAGAAAGAGATTTTTACATCCATTTGATGGACTTTCCAACCATTTTGAGCTGCAAGGGAAAAGAGTGTCTGGATGGCAGCCCATTTTGATGTGGGGGCAAAATTTTCCTCATAATCGACCCCTTCCTTCTGTGCAAAACCTTTTACCACAAGCCTGGCTTTGTGCTTGTCAAGTGAGCCATTAGCTTTATACTTGTTCTTGTAGACCCGCTTGCAGCCAATTGGTTTAGTTCCCAGTGGAGGATCAACTAGCTTCCAAGTGCAATTCTTTATCAAGGTATCATACTCCTTTTGCATTGCTTCTTTCCATTCATCATGAGAAGCAACTTCTTTGAAGGAATTTGGTTTAAAATCTATAGACAAATTGAATTCATAATCATAAGAAACATCAATATCAACAAGTGAATCAGAGTCATCTACATTACCTTCATATTTCCAGTTTGAATTTCTAGTTCCTGTCTTTCCAACCTCATTAGGATGAACACTTGCAAGTGTCTTTGTTAGCCACTTTGGGGGACCTTTCTAAGATGGTCCAGGCTGCTCCATTGATTGAGTTGGACTGAATCAAGATTGAGTCTCCCAATTTTGTCAATCACATCACTCAAAGTATCATCCGTTGTTGGAGTTTCATGTAGGGGAGAGAGTGCTTCAGAAGAAGATTCCACAGATTGATCTATTATAGGAATCCCCCCTTCAAGATATGGAATCTGATTATCAAATTATTGAAATGATTTTCCATTTCTTAATCTATCCAAGCGGTCAAGTTGCCTTTCAACAACATTTCAATTTTGGATGATTCAAGAGATATGACATCTCTAGATACAAAAAACTTTTTGTTGACTTCATCATAGAAATAGTATGCTTTGGAGGTGTTTGAATACCCTAGGAAGATACACTTATGACTTCTTGCACCAATTTTGTTTCTATGTACCTTTGGTATCAAGGCATAATAGGTGGAACCAAAGACCCTGAGATGCTTTACCTAAGGAATGTACCCATACCACATTTCATAAGGAGTCTTGTTTCTAATAGCATTAAATGGACATTTATTCTTTATATATACAACACATAGAACTGCATCAACCCAAAATAGCATTTTTACATTTTTTTAAAATAGTATGGAGCGTACCATATTTAATATTTTCTTATTCATTCTTTCAGCTACACCATTCTATTGGGGATTATAACGCACAGTTGTTTGATGTTTGATCCCATGATGGTGAAGATAGTTCTCAAATTCATTTGAAGTGTACTCTTTTCCATTATCAGTGAGAATAGAGCCAATATGAGATTGTGCATCATTTCCAATCCATGTATGAAAGTTCTTGAATGTTTGAAAAGCATCATTTTTTTTCTTTAATAAATAAACCCAACACATTCTGGTGTAGTCATCAATATATGTCATCATATATTTATTTCCATTTGTATAAGAGACAGGCATTGGATCACATAAATATTAATGAATGAGTTGAATTTTTCTATGTGCGCTGGAGTGTGAATCATGAAAGGACCTTTTGTTATGCTTTCCTAGAATGCAAGCATCACATTGCTTAAGCTTCCTAGGAATTGTAAGCAAACCAAAAACACCATTTTTCTTCAACAAGCGGAGGCTGTTAGAGTTCAAATGTCTAAATCTAGCGTATGCCATAATAAGCTTGATGGAAGTGTACCTTCTTCATAATGAGGATTGTATGAGAAATGTTGTGCACGAGCAGAGGTACCCTGTAGCTTGAGAAGCCTTTCTTCTTCTATCCCTGCCATGACAAGTGAGTGGTCAGATGCTTTTCTCACCTCAAGCTTTCCATCAAACATATGAATGTAGTGACCTTGCTGGCAAATGTGGACCAAGGACAACAAGTTTCTCCTCAGTTTTGGGAGATATAGAACATGATGGAGAAGAAAGTCTAGAAGACCGGGCAATTTAAGCCTCATTGTGCCAAGCCCTGATGGTTTGAGCTTTGATTGGTCTACAAAGTATACTTCCCCATCAACATTGTTAGTAAATTCTTAAATAAAATGTTTTCTATGAGTCATGTGGTAAGTTGCTCCTGAATCAAGCAACCAATCATTTTTTGAAGAAGCAAGTGAAGCATTAAATAAGTCTTCATTTACTCCAATATTACATTGTGCCACAACATAATGAGCAGATTCAGGTGCTTTATCTTTGCCTTTGTCTTTAGTTTTACCTTTGGGTTGGTTTCTTTGCTGCTCAATTTTGTCCCAAGGTAACTTGCATGTGGATGCATCATGTGATCCATTTCTTTTACAGTGTATGCAGCGCGAATCTGACTTTTCTCCTTGAGAGTGTTTGCCCCTCCTTGCCTCTAAAATACGTTCCTCTTCCTCTTCAACCACCTCTTCCTTTGGAAGAATCTTGGGAAAGATTATTTTCTTTATGAGAAAGGAACATAGCCTCTTCAAAAGATTTAGGGGTTTTCTTCTTGCCAAAATCTTTCTCTCTTTCAACAAATTTTTTCATAAGGGAGTCAAAGGTAATATCTTTGAGATTTCTATTTACTTGCAATGACTAAAGATAATTAGAGTAAGTAGGGTAAAGTGCCTTGAGAAAAGCAATAAGAGGAATATCCAATTCAACCTTAGTGACTTTGATATCATGCATTATAGATTTTACTTCAAATGAAAGAGCAAGAGGATCATTATTTTGTAATTCAAGACTGAAGAGTTTAATCATGAGTTGAACAACTTCAAGTGCAGAGTGTGAGTCATAGAGTTCCTTCGGCATTTTTAAGGCTTTGAATGCATTTGAAAATGGAAAAATGTGTTGACTCACCTCTTCACTTACTGATTCTACAATCAATGCATATCCTTTACTGTTCTTATTTTCCCAAATGGTGAGCTTCTTGTCTGAGGTAGGCTAGACTAGCACTTCATCTCCTTCTCCAACACACACTCCTTTCCATAGCTCATTAAAAATGAGTGTATTGGATTTTCTGCGACCATTCAGGATAATTCTCCTTGCTAGTGAGAATTATTCCCACAATAGATATGATTGAATGCATATCATTATATCAATAGCATTATACCAACAATTTTCAACCTGGTATCGCCTTCTTTCACCCATATACAAGAGTTTGATGTTTAAGAGATGAACGGTGTTAAGAGATGAACAACAGAGATGAGTGAAGGATATTAATGGAGGAAGGTCATTGATGGTAAGAGATCAATGGTTATTGTAATCAAAACAAGTCAATATGATAACCACAGCTAAAGGCGGATTTCGGGTTACAAGCAGGATTTCGGGCGAATAAAAAACATTAAGTGGTATTGAGAGGGTAGCACCTCATTCCACTAAGCGGTTGACATGTAGTGACTAGGGGAGAGAGAAAAATAGTTCATATTGGGTGGGTAACTCTTGTGCAACTAATGCACTTGAAATCTATATAAACCATCAGATTTTGAGATGATGATCAACGGTGGAGATTAAAAGGCACTTTTTGGGCAGGTAACTGTTCGCCCTTGATTTTGGTCTTATTTTTGCTAAAGTAAAATTACTTAATCCATATATTTTCCATCCATTTACCACTTTATCCATCCCATTTTTATGTATTTCATGTATACTCACGTATTTAATTTTAATTTTTCAAATTCTAAAGTTTTTATGAAAATTTGGTTTCAAGTGCAAATATTGATAGATTCAGAAATTTCCGTAATAGCTATATGGATGACATGTTTGCAGGACACTTGGGCACGATTTTGATGCATGGATGGATAGCTTGGGAACTAGGACTGATCTAGCTCTACTTGGTTCAATCAGAACAAGCTTTGTTAGGCCCATTTAGTGCTGGTCAACCATGACTAGTCACTCAGAAAATCCATAGAAATAGAGAAGTTTTGAGATTTTATGGGATTGACCATATTTCTTGGGATGGGATTGATGAATTCGACTTAGATAGGTGAATATGAGTAGATATTTTTGTTATAAGGATTATAGATCAGTTTGTTTCACAAGACTTCTATTTAAAGCCAAGACTTTGATGGCTTATGTATTGACTTTTGTGTAATTTCATGCGGAGACATTTTGGATTTGAGAGCTAATTTGAAGAACCTGTTCTACCACTATTTTGTTGTTCAATAATGTGGACGTGTGATTAAGTTTAAGCTTCTGATATCAATCTCCAAGTGTGCAAAACAAGGGTGGAGGGCCCCCATTCCAAGCTAAGTACACTTCTTTGTTTAAACTAGTTTAATTTTTCATAATCTGGTTATTGTAGAACTTGTTTACATGCTTTGTTTCAGATTGGTTTATGGTTAATGTGTGATGATTTATTTCATTCAATAATAGTTTATTCATCACTTAATAAGTTGGAAAAGCAAAGTGTTCAAGTTGAGCACTCCTTTTGTTAATTTGGTGAATTGTAACTAGTTTTCCTTGATTACATGCAAGCAGTTTTCTTATGTATTTTTGTTTTTAATTGATAACATTATGGTGAATGAATTATGATGGAACATACCAAAGGTTTCTTAAGTTAGGATCCTCCCTTCATTAATTATTTTTCCATATTAAGCTACTAGTTTCCGATTTATGTTCATCAAGTAATAATTGAGGAAGAATTGGACCTCTTAAGTTAAGAGCCATTTCAACTTTCCCTCTTTACAAAGTGAATTAGAATTGTTAATATAGGTTATATTTGTAATATGCACTTCTTTAGTTTTTGAAAAACTTATCTTTCAAGTTTGATTACATCTGATATTCATATATGTGGACTTGCATTCAAGTATTACCAACCTGGATTGATAAGGAATATTTGTGTTAATTTGTATGAATAAATTAGCTCAACATTTTGGCGCCGTTGTCGGGGAGGCAAATATCGGCATAGTCAATAGGAAGATAAGCAAGCAAACTTTAAAAAAAATCATAAAAAAAATAACTAAATAAATAAATAAAAATAGTTACATTCCTTTTAGTTATGTTTCTTTATGCCTAGATATAGAGATCCTCAAGGTAGATTTATTAAAGACCCCCCACAAATAGAGGTAGGACCATCAAATCCAACAACACCAGTTACTGGTAATCCAACAATTGAGGAATTGGAAGAAAAACAAAGGACTGGACAAAGGTTAACTTTAATTGAGAGGCAAACTTTGTTAGCCTGGGAAGTAAAAAGAAAATAGCTATCAACTTCAGGAAAACAAAAAGAAACTGCTAAAGAAAAACAACCTATCTTTGAATCTGTAAGTCAACATGTCTTTGAACGACTTGAACCTCAAATTAACATTGAAACAACTAAAGCTATGGCAGAAGAGCGACATAGATCTGTTATTCTTACTCCTGAACAATGACTTGAATATGAAAGACAACAAAGAGAATGGAGAAGACAAATAGAGGACGAGGCAAAATGTGAAAATGATAGAAAGATAGAAGAGGACAGGAAAAGCCAAGAAGATGGAGGTGATCAGGAAGCTACCTTTGGCTTTCCAATAGTAGATACAAATGCAATATTAAGAGAAGAGGTGAAAATGAAAAATATTCCACCTTCTGTATTGCCAAATTTTTATGGAATTTCAATAGAAGATCATGATTCTTTCATGCTTGAATTTAATATCCTATGTAGAACATATGGATACACTGATGACACACACAAACTTTGTCTCTTTCCTGCTACATTGAAAGCAGTAGCTTTAAAATGGTTCATGGGTTTAGGAGAGAAAACAATAGCTTCTTGGGATGACATGAGATCAGTCTTCCTTAAAAAGTATCAAGCCTATTGTAGGCCTAGGGACTCAAATGAAGATGTTTTCAGAATGACACAACAAGAAGAAGAAAGTTTAGAAGAATACTTAGAAAGATTTACATATAATCTACAAAAATCTAAACAACACTCTCTAAATTAGGAAACCATTCGAACAATATTTCTCAAAGGTGTAAGAGATGAATATCTTGATATTCTGAATGTGATGGGCAAGGGAGATATTTCAAACTTGCCATTTGATGAAATTGCTTAATTATGTCAAAAATATTCTAGAGGTAGATCGAAATATGGAAAGAGAGACGGGAGTTCAAAAGCAGCAAAATCAGTAGCAAGAGGAGTAACAAGAGCAGAAATAGGAAGCTTATTAGAAAACTTCAAAACTGACCTCCTAAGCACAGTAGGAACTCAAGTAGATGTTCTAAAAGCAAATAAGAAGAAAGAAGAACAAGAACAATCTTTAGCAATGTTTTGTTCCAAATGTAGAAAGAAACATCCATTAAGAGAATGTCCCTTGGATAGTATTCAAGTATGTGGTCTTTGTACAGAAAACCATTCAACAGAAAATTGTCTAAGTTTGAAGGAATTGCAAATGAATGTAATGGAAGAAGTTCTAGGAATAGAAGGTTTCTATTATGTGGCACCACGAAGACCTTGGCAACCAAGGCTGCCTCAACAAAATCTGCAACAGTTCCCTCAACAAAACTATCCATATCCGCCTCAAAATTCTTGTAATACTTCAATGCCATGGCAAGCTTGGCCTCCACAACAATATCCAAACCAACCTACACAAGGATGGAGAGGATATGGTTATGGAAACCAGCCACCTCAACAATACCAACAACAATACCAGCAACAATATCAAAAGCCATTTCCATATCAACAATATCCACAGTCCATGCCATTTCCGCAATAAAATTTTGCATATCTGCAATCCATCCCATTTCCGCATTAGAATTCTCCACAATTATTAACACAACCACAACAAATACAACTACCTTCAAACCAACCCAGACCAACTCAATTACCAGCCCAACCAATGGCAAATCCAAACAATAAGATGGATAAGCCTCATACACTGTAGAAGAAGCAGCATATTTTCCAACATATTCTATTTATCTTGTAAATGATGTCCATTTAAGGTCTGGAAAGGTGCTTACAAAGGATTCTCCTCCAATCATAGAAGAGCCAATTGAGCAAGGAGAACCACCTAAAACATCACAATCTAAAACACAAATTCAGAAAGGAAAAACTATTATAACTCAAACACCACCCTATCTTGAGAGGTTAGTAGAGCAACAAAAAGAAATGAACCTTCCTGAATTTGATATTTTGGATGAATTGAAAAATGCTTATGTAAAATTTCCTTTTTTGAAGGTAATTAAAGAAATACCAATATATGCTAAAACAATAAAGGAATTATGCATTAAGAAAACTGGTAGAAACAAGAAGGATCCTACTACAATCCAAGTCATTGGAAATTAGCAAGCCTCATGTCAACACAAGCAATGGTAGAGAAATATATTGATCCTGGTATCCATATGGTTACTATTTCAATAAATAATTTCTTAGTTCCAAACACATTAATAGATTTGGGAGTAGCTATAAATGTAATGACTATTGAGACAATGAAAATTTTGCATTTAAACAACATTAGATCAACTTCTACAATTCTAGAATTAGCAGACAGATCTAAAGTTGTCCCAGAAGGAATACTAGAAGATATCATAGTCTCTTTGGATTCATGGGAGTATCCTGTTGACTTCCCTATCTTGCAGCCAAAAACAAATTTGGGAGGACATCCTCTAATCTTAGGCAAAGCATGGCTAGCCACGACTGATGCCTTTATAGGATGCAAATCTGGAAGTATTATTATTTCACATGGAGATGAACTGAAACACATTACACTTTATTCACCTACACAATCATCTTATTTAGAATCAATACTTGAAACTCAAGAACAATAGCAAACTAAATTCGTTTTAAGTATAGATAAAGTCTTTGACCTTAGAGAATAAGAAGAGAATGAAGATTTAATGGATCTTTTCATCTCAGAACCAAATATTTCATAGCAGCTTAGAGAGATTTAATATGAAGCTGCAAGTAATCTCTTGAACCAAGGTTTTCAGGAAACTTGTACAATTCAATCCTTGCGAAGCTCTTTTACAAACATTTTTCCTGTAAACACAATTACCAATTCAACAACAAAAACAATTGAGATATATCCTGGAAAACATTTGAACATTGGAAACCATTTGCAATCGTCACAAGAACAAGAGGTAATTGCATTATTACAAAAATATTCAAAATCTTTTGCCTAGGATTATATAGACATGCAAGGAATCCATCCCAATACATGTATCCACCACATCTATACAGATGTTCAGATCAAACTAGTAAGGCAACCTCAAAGATGAATGAATCCCATGATGAAAGAAATAGTGAAGGAAGAACTGCAGAAATTGCTTAAAGTTGGGTTCATCTATCCTATTTCAGATAGTCAATGGGTTTCTCCATTGGTAATAGTACCAAAGAAAAACGGGAAGTGGAGGGTATGTGTAGATTATCGGATATTAAACAAAGCAACATTAAAAGATCATTTTCCACTACCATTCATTGACCAAGTTCTACACTCATTCACTAGAAAGAAATTTTTCTTCTTCTTGGATGGGTTTGGTGGGTACAATCAGATTAGAATAGCAACAGAATACCAAGATGAAACAACTTTCACTTGCCCATGGGGAACCTATGCATATAATGTCTTGCGATTCGGGTTATGCAATGCACCTACAACTTTCCAAAGAGCAGTGCTTGCAATATTTGCTGATCTAATCCATGAATGTGTAGAAGTTTATATGGATGACTTCATGGTCTATGGAAATACATATGACGATTGCCTCAACAATCTTGATAAAGTTTTGAAGCGATGCATAGAAACAAATTTGTCATTGAGTAATGAAAAATGCTATATGATGTTGACAGAAGGCATAGTTTTGGGACACCATATTTCCACTTAGGAATTAAGGTGGTTCCAGCAAAAATACAAGTCCTTGTGAATTTAATGCCACCTACAACACAAAAAGAGGTAAGGGGTGTCCTGGGTTATGCAAGCTACTATAGAAGATTCATAGAAAACTTTAGTAAAATAGCCCAACCTCTATTCAAGTTATTAGCAAGAGATGTTGAATTTCAATGAAAAAATCACTGTCAAAATGCATTTCAAATATTGAAAGAAAAACTATCAATTGCACCCATTCTTCGTGGACCAAACTGGTCTCTAGCATTTCATATTTCAACTGATGCATCTGATACTGCAATAGGTGCATCACTTTGGTAGAAAGAGAACCTATTCAATTATGTAATATACTTCATAAGCAAGAACTTAACACCTGCAGAATTGAACTATACAGTCACAGAAAAAGAAATGTTAGTTGTAGTATATTCAGTAAATAAATTCAAGCATTACATAATGGGATACCAAGTATCTATTCATATAGATTATTCAGCAATAAAATATTTGATGAATAAATCTATCACCAATGGGAGAATAACAAGATGGTTATTGTTAATGCAAGAATTTAACATCACAATTCAAGATCGACCAGGTACAGAAAATCAAGTGGTTGACTTTCTTTCACGAATACATTCACCCAATGATCCAAATCCAGTTGTGGACAACTTTCCAGATAAAAATTTGTTTGCAATAGCAATAAAAACACCATGGTTTGCAGACATAGCAAACTATCTATCTTCTGGGAAATTTCCAACACAATTCTCAAAGAAACAAAAACGAAAAATTATTAAAGAAAGTTCTAGATATAGTTGGGTGAATGGTTATTTGTTTTATATTGGTTCAAATTTAATAATAAGAAAATGTGTGACAGAGGATGAGATATTAGAAATCCTGATAGCATGTCATGATGAATCATGTGGTGGTCTTTTTGTAGACAAATGAATAGCCTACAAGGTGCTGCAATTAGGCTACTACTGGCCAGCAATCTTCAAAATCTCCAAGGCATATGTCAAGCAGTGTGATAGCTTCCAAAGAACAGGGAGACCAATAGTATTAGATGAGATGCCACTCAAACCACAAGTTCTACTAGAAACATTTGAGCAATGGGCTCTAGATTTCGTGGGACCAATAAATCCACCATCAAATGGCAAGAGGTACATCTTGGTATTTACAGATTACATCACCAAATGGGTGGAGGCAAAGGCAGTCACCAAAGCAACAGAAAATACAATGGTCACCTTCCTCTTTGAAGAAATATTTGTAAGATATGGTGTGCCAAGACAGATTGGAACCAATCAGGGAGCACAGTTTACTTCAAAGCTTGTACGGGATCTTACAGAAAAATATAAGATAAAGCACAGGAAGTCCACACCATATCATCCTCAGGCAAACAGACATGTGGAAGCAACAAACAAAGTCCTAGAGAACATAATGACCAAAACAGTATAGATGAACAGAAAGGACTGGTCAGAAAAACTAAGGGATGCACTATGGGCATACAGAATCACATGGAAAAACACAACTGGATTTAGTCCATACTAGTTAGTGTATGGAAAAGAGGTCTTACTACCCATATAATTTCAAATACACACATATAAATTGGCAGCCGAACTAGGACTAGAACTGTCTGAAGCACATCAGCAGCGGATAATGGAATTAAATCAACTAGATGAACATCGCCAGCCGGCAATAGAACATACAACATTGATACAACAGCAACGAATGAAGTGGCATGATAGATTCATCAAGAACAAGACATTCAAAAAAGGATACTGGGCACTATTGTTCGACTCCAAATTCAAAGATTTCAAGGCCAAATTCACAACACACTGGTTAGGGCCATATGAGATAGAAGAAATATTTGATAATGGGGCTATTCAAATCAAGACAATTGACCAAGAATCTACATCAGTTTTGGTAAATGGACATGGGCCCAAAGTTTACAACAGGCCTATTGACAAAGAATAATTCATGAAACAATTGATACAAGGAACAAAACTAGAAATAATGGCACACCAAACACAGCCATCTTCTAGTGCTACAGAAGAATAAAGAGTAGACTACTACTTAAAAAA